>JANIJG010009833.1:0-14971 GCA_024611175.1 Megaceryle torquata
ACCAGGTCCCTCAAGTCCTTTTCTGCAAAGCTGCTTTCCATCTGGGTGGCCCCCAGCAAATACTGGTGCCTGGGGCTGTTCCACTCCCCAGGGAAGAGACTTGGCTTTTCCTTTTGCTGAACTTCATCAGGTTCCTGTCAGCCCATTTTTCCAGCCTGTCTAGGTCCTTCTGGATGGCAGCACAACACTCTGGTGTTATCAGCCACTCCTCTCTGTGTTATCTGCAAGCTTGATGAGGGTACACTCTGCTCCATCATCCAGATCACTAGTGGAGATGCTGAACAGCCTTAGAAACAGTATTGAGCCTGGGGTACTCTGCTAGCTGCTGCCCTCCAGGTAGACTTGGTGCCACTACACCAGCACTCTTCCTGGCAGGCAGAGCTGAGGGAGCCAAAAAGAACGGCATAAAAATCAAATTACTCTTTTAGTCCCACTAAGGGCTTTGGAGATCAGAGTTGAACAGTGTAAGAGTAAGGCACAACTGGAAATAGATAGTTCCTAGCTAGTCATGTTCTATCAAAAAAAAAAAAAAAAGTCCACCTTATATACCATCTAGTCCCAAAAGCTGTCACACTGTCATTTACCTCTAGGATATGCAGTTCTTACAAGTTACCCAGGCTCTTACTCAGCCTTTACTCCTAGGGCAAAGAAATTGGTACAGTTCAGAGAAACAGTGTAAATATTTGCAATAATACTGATATAGTCGTATTTCCAAACCAAAAGTTTCAGTCAAAACAAGTTTTTCTAATAGAAAAACTTCACTTTTCTGTACAGTTTGACTTAACACCTCTTGTATCCACGTATTATGAAAAAAAAGTACAGTCATGACTTCAGTGTGATATGGTGACAGTAAAGAGTTAGTGCAGGTTCAGCATTCATGCCAATTTATAGCTTTGTGAGTGAGGACACAGTTAAGGACAAATACAAGGGTTAAATTACACAAAAGCCTTCCCTGTCCTCTTAGGAGGCTTAACTCATTAAGGAACATGACAAGTTTTTTCCCCTCCATAATTCATTAAGAATTCATTCTTGGGTTATTGCCACAAGGTAACCAAGGTATGTGGTCTCAGAAGTCCCAGCATCACACATATGGAAAAGAGGATCAATAGAGACTGGGAAACAGGGTATAATGACAGCGTGCACCCTGAGCAGCCTATTTCAGGTATTGATTTCACATGTCTCTACACTGAAAAATATAAGCTCAGGCAGGCCTCTTCCTAAGCAGCAGTTCTCTCAGTGACATCTCAGACACTGAAACATTATCTGAAGTTACTCATCTCAGTGACTATACTCCCTCCCTCCCCTCCCTCCTTTTTAACCCAAAGCTATTTTTTAACTCGACCTCCTTTCAGTCTCTCCAGTAAGAAGGAAACCTTTGATTCTTCTAGAGGTTTGGGACCATGATGGAGAGGTAGGCACCATCCACTGTTCTTTTTGTATGAGTGCTTTTTACTCTCCTTTTATTATCAATTTTTCACTCATGTTTATTTGCCCGAGATTCACTTGTTTCATTTATTTAACAGATCACTATACCCATATGTTTCTTCCCCTCTTGGCTGGGAGGCCACTGTTTCACAACACAAAAACTTCAGAGAACCATCTACTTAATAAAAAAAAATGAAATTAAAATAAAAAAATAATCAGCAGATGTTTCTCCTTTGGACTAAGTTAGCTCAGTGTAAGTGCTTTTACACCTACTAAATATAAACACATATGGAGGTATTTAAAGTATTCTGTCATTCAGTCCACTTTTACAGATTGAGAAGTCTAAAGGTCAAGAATATGAAAAGTTAGTTTTGAAGATAGCATGGCCTTACTACATGCACATTTTCATAAGACACTTGAAATCCCAGACTGTGCCTGTACTTCACATTTCGTAAACATACGTACAGTTTCTACACTTGAGAAATTATTTCACATTTCATGCAAAGGGCATTAGAAACAGGAGACCTGGGCTTACACATTTAGCCTGAAGCTTCAGGCTGATAATGCACTTTATGGCTATCTCTGCATGCCAAAAAAATCAACTGCAAGCTTGCAAAAGTAAGAAAAGCAGACATACTGCAAAGTACAGCATCTCCATCAGAGAACATTACATCCATAAATACTACAACTCTGGTGGTTTGCATAGTACATTCATGTTACAAGTAGTAAATTAGATTTGCATGTATTTCTCTCCAAAGAAATAAAATTCCAGCTACAGAAGACAAAGGCAAAACCTTCCCAAAAATGCTGGATATTGTCACAGGTACGTGCTTGACCCGTATCAGAACTGAATCCAATCCACTAAACTCCACTAAACTGTTTGAAGTCCAGCTACCTTTATGCAACAAAATAAGCAAATTTGGTCAGTTGCCCAGTTTTGCATATGAATTCATGATGTCATCAGTTTAAGAACTAGAGTAAGTATTGGTTACTCAGAATCTTTGATAAGGCATAATTTGAGACTAATATCAACAATAATGCACAACACTGTGGAGGAAGGAAACATTGAAATGAAACTCCACAGAAGACCCTATTTCTAAAACACCTTCAATTCATCATTAAGGGCCATTCTGAGAAAAAAATAGTCTTCATTCCACAAAGAACTGGAAAGTGAACTTGATATCTGTTCAACTTCAGATAAACACTGCTAATACTTAAAGCCCTTTGACAATGAGTATTAAAAGTTCTATTTATGCCAGACCTATTAGTGAGGTTCCCTACTGAGGAGCATAATAATTTGCTGGATGACTACTTGATCCTGTAATTATTCAGAGCTTATTATATACACATCATCTCATAAGATAATGCGGATTGTCCTACAATCTTATCTCCCTGACCAGTCCCTAGAAGAAACTAGAGGCACATGTTGGTTTGACAAGTTTCTGGACCAAGACTGTAGCTGGCAATGGTTCAAACTGATTATGTTCAGAAAGTCACAATGGACGCAACGGCCAAGGACAGTGAAGCCTGTACTCCGGGTGTTCTCCTTCAGTGAGCTGGGAGGAAGATACGGGCTCTGTATCACCAGGGAGAGCAAGAGCAGAACTGCTATTGCAGTTGAGAAAGGCAGATGTCGAATTATCTAAACCTTAGTGCAAAAAAACTGTTTCAATCTCAGCAAATACACTGAAAAGGCAGTATAAGTAGTAAACATTAAAGCACCATTAAGTGCCACAGTTTATTTCTAGTGTGTATAGACTACAGAAAATACCTGGTGTACAGGATGCATCTTAGAAATAACAGATCTCTTCCATCCTGAACTTCATGGTATTGCTCACTGCTGCATCACAAATAACAAGCACACATCCCTTATTTAATAAAAGGAGTCCCAGAAAGTTTCTTGTGTTACTTTGTTTACTGATCTAGCTGGAATAAAGCTTATTCCACAAGCTTATAGCCCTGGAGGTTCATACAGCCTTCCTCAAGAGCAAAACTACTACTCGTGCCACGTTAGAAGGAAAAATGTGATTTAAATCTATTTTGATCTGCAAGCTTCTGGAGCGCTAGTATACAGACGTACATTTCTTGTACTTGAATCTATAATCAATACTGTACATTTTCTGGTTTTAGTTTAAAATGACAGCTTACGGGAGCAATTGCTAACTGCACAGATCAGGAGAGACCCACTCTAGAGAGTTCTTTGTCTATTGACATTTTTCAGGAAAGCCCACTGCCTTTAAATTGAAAAAGCACCCAACAGAAATGGTGGGCCAGAACGGACTTCCTGATGTACATTTTAAAGCAAGCACTAGTGACAACCAAAGCAACATCAAGATTAAGAGAGCACAGTCTTCAGTATCTGAGCTGCAACTTCATCCTCCGGGAAAGCAGCCTAGAGAAAACCCATGAAAACGCTACCATAAAAGTTTAGTCTTTTCTCAGGTAAAGGAGAGGTAGAAGAGCAAAGAACACCCTATGCCTTGGATGTTCTGGATGTAACTTAAATGCAGTGTGAATAATAATTTTAAATATTGTTATGTACCTGAATGCAGTAGGAACAGAAGACGTGCCACGCTGGCTTAATCCAGTCATTCATCTAGCTCAGTATTCTACCTCCAAGCACAACAGCAGAAGATACCATGTAAGCAGAGCATACGAGCCCAGACATTATCTGTAGTTTATTGCCTTCACTCCCCAGCATTCACAGTCAGATGTTAGTGGGAACTAACAGCTCCTTTTGGTGTCTGTTCATGGACTCGGTATCCATAGCCATGTTTAACCCACTGACCTGCTCCACCGCTTCCTAGGGCAGCAGGTCTGTCCAGCAGGGCAATACTCCCATTTGCAGAGCCAGTGCTTCTTTACAAATAGGAGTCTTGCACCGTTCCCTAATAAGAAGCTAAGCCTTTTGAAAGACCACCTGTAAAATTAATTTCCAGTACTCTCAGCACTCCTTTCGAGCACTACTATGCAGAAGCCAAAAACATCTCTTCGCCTCTGAGACTCTTCCAAGAATCTCCCATTGCATGGACTGTAGCACAAAAAGAAAAAAAAAAACAAACCAGGAATTACGTAAGGGAGCTTGGCTCATATTCTAGGCTAGAGAAAACCAAGCTCTTCAAGAAAGAAAACCGTTGTTGGGGTTCCCCTGTCAACCACTTTGAGCACAGAAAGGGCACAGCCATATGTCCTATTCAGATGATGGCCACTCTGCTGGTTGAAAAGTTTATCAGCCCTGACCAATCAGCCTGTCACCATTGCCATTCTCACACTGGAAGTCAGACATCACTTCAACGTGCCTTGCCTTAACTGATCCTTTACAAAAAATTATTACTACTGGTTTTATTTTTTCCAAGTGTTCACATGGCCCCAAAAGCTGTAGCTATAACTCGGTGAAGGGAAGAAAGGAAAACTCACATGGTGAAACTTTAACTGCCTACCAGCCAGCTAGGCAACTTCTGGGATGGTTAGCTCTTGCAGGAATAACAATCCAAAGCTACTATTTACATATTTAAACTAACCCAGTTCAGTTTGTCTCTAATGGTGCACAGAATAATCATTTGAACTATTTAGCTAGCAGATCTGAATGGCAGTAACTTCTGCCAGAGGCGGCAATAAGCTGCTGAGAACACATGCTTTTCACAGCCTAATATCTCTTGTTAAATTCAACCAGAGCTGTCTGAATGATGAGCACATTGGAAAGGAGGTATCAAAATCATCATGATGGGCCACACACGTGAATTTAGAAAGAGTTTCTAAGACACAAAGGGGAGAGAGGTGCCCATCTCCCTCAGTTCATTCAATTACAAGAGTGCCCTTGCCTCTTCGGAAGGTTAGCGTTAGGGATCTGCTCTGGAAACATTCATCTTAGGGCCCAGCATTTTCCATCCTTCTGCAAACACACCAACACCTGCCACAACAGCCAAATAACTCGGGTTGATGTTTATCTAGCAGTTGCTCCGATTCACCCAGAAAAACAACCCCAACCCTCAGTACACTGCTTTCTTCGCTTGCATCATCAGCCATCTGAACCATCTCTGTTACTCCCCTTTCCCTCGGTTACGCGCTCAGCGTTTGTTGACAGCACAAGCAGAGCACAGGTGATACAATGGGCTGAGACAGAGAAGGAACACTGGTGAGTTAGGTGTAATTGGTTTTTTTAAACCCCTAATCTACATATTTGGAGAGGCAAAGAAACAGAGATTATATGATTCACCCTTGACATTCTGCCAGATAACTTCAATTCTGTAAAATGCCCCCTAATGACCTGAATATAATACCATGGTGTGACAGAGTCATTTAAATACCGCAGGGTTCTTCCACTGGCAGTGCAGTCTGCAGACTTAATATGTAATATACAGGATTATAATGCCACTAAAATATTACTTAGTGCTGTTGAAATCTCAAATTAATTCTGAGAGCTAAATCATTATTCAGCTCCGCCTTTGCAGAGATACAATCCCCTGGTTGTTTTAATAACAGCGATTTTAGAACTGAAAGGTTGGTACTGTCTCTTTGAGGCTCCCTCAAATGGAGAAGTGGACTCTAAACTGTCAGGCAAATTAATGCAGTGATGCATGGATGCTTGTGACCAAGAAAATAATTTGAGAAAATGGGCTCAAATGTTAAGGAGAGCTCATAGTGATGTGTGGCTGATGAATCATTTTATTATTTCACAATAAAAATAGAGAGACTAGTCCAGGTTTCTCTATTTATATACATACACACTCATATGTTCCTATCCACTGCCACATTCCTCCACAGACAGAAGATTTCTTAATATCTGAGGGGACAGTTCTTGCTGAAGCAAACAGCACAACTGTTGGTAACTGATGCAACCAATCTAGGCCAGCTAAGGATGTGGCTTTCGAGTCATTCTGAGCTCTGGTTTTCCAAACAAACTTCAGCTTTTACAGCTCTGCATTTCTCCTTTCTATGTAATTCCTGTTACTAGAGAGTAATTTGTACCTTGAGGTAACTATAGCACTTCAACTTCAGATAGGCAAATCCTTGACACTGCATTAGCAAATGAGTTTGTACATCAGTTGTAACGTAGGAAGTAAGGGAAGACAAAAACAGAGGATGGGCTAATTGTGAAGGCAAGTTTTTCCCCTCTGAAATTTTGCCCTTTTTTAACCTTGTGTTTACATTAGTTCCTGTTTCCCAGTGAAAATACCAGGCTGCTCACTTCTACAATGAAGCTTTTTAAATCTGGGAAACATTCCCAAGAAACACTGTTAAAAGAAAAAAAAAAAAAAAGTAACAATACCAGTGGGTAAATGAGAAACAAGATGGGGCCAAACATCAGGGATGAAAACAACTCGTGGTAGTGAGCTTACATTTGGAATAATCAATCCTTCCCCCTTATTAAAACTGTTACTTACTTCCTTATTCATTAATATTGTCCTTGTTTACGCTTGCAGCCAGGCCAAAGATTTTCCCCTCCCTCCGAATATAATTTCCTGCTATTGACAGACATGTTCAAGTGCTGGATGTGTGTATGTCTACATGGCATACTGCAGGCAGAGGCGAGACTTCTTGGCCACCATCCAAGCCAGCTGTAAATGAGCCAGCTCCAAACTGGAAGCTGTGTAAGCACAATTAGCACAGCAGTAAGCCTGATCTAACACATCCTGCCAAGAGGCTGAGCTTATTAGCTCGAGCTCAACACAAAGCTAACGATGGATATGGGGCTTCTGGTTTGGCTCCGCACAGAACACGGTCAGTTGAATACGAGCAGTTCAGGCTCATGTCTGCCCATGAGATGCAGCGTAGGTAGGTGTTCTCTCAGAGTATACTCCTCTACTGCAAGCACTACTTGTTTCCTTCTACATGGATTCCCAAAATTCTCTGACTGCAAACCAATGTGACCTGAGACTGCAAGCAGCTGGAGGGAACAGGGGCCTCCAGGTGAGAACTTCAGATGCAGTGGGAGATATAAAAAAGGCACCAGGCAGGAGACTGGCTCCGGAAATGCCAAAGGTGTGAGGGATGGGCAGGGCAAAGGACTGCAAGACTATGAAATGACAAAGAGCACTCCACCTCTAGCTTGTCAGCTTTTATCAGATCCAGGGCCACAATGATCCAAAAACCCCACATTACCACACAGCAGATGTCGAACAGCGGGATGGATGCCTGTCTGTGCAGAGGGTCCAACCAATGAAGAATCCACTGCATCTCATGGATGTTTGAACAGTCCAAAAGAGGAACATGCTCCAAGAAGGAAATCCACTATCAAACTGGGGCGTGAAAAAGCAGCACTCCCCTGATGCTGTAGTTTCTATTAAAGGAGCAGTGGTAATCTGGTGGTTGGCAATAGTTTGCAAGAGAAATTTAGGGATTCAAAGCAAAATGAGACAAAAACCAAAGAGTAGAAATGAAAATCATTAGGGGAAAAAAAAAAAGGCATGTTGTAAGAAGGGTGCCTGAAGAGACTGGGAATGTTTACATTTCAAATGATAGTAATAAAACAGTCATTGCTTAACTGGCCTACAGAAGTTAGTGAGCTTCTGCCCACCCAATAAGAGAGCACATGAGCAAGCAAAAATTCCAGTAAAATAAATAGTGCCCTGTTCACAGGCAACAAAAGGAAACACCTTCTTGTTCCACATGTATTTTGTTGAGTTCTCTGCCACCAGACTGTTGCTGTGGCAAACGCTATCTTTGAAAGGTGGTGGTGATGACTGTTTTCTCCTTCCTCCCACTCTATTTGTAAAGCAGTACTTCTAGTTCTTTGAGCTTCCCACTGTATGGGACTGCAGAGGTGATCCTCTGCATATTCACATTCTGCACCTCAATCGGGTTTATTTTCTCTTGTGAGATTGTAGATTACATAGTATATATGGAGCTTTTCCATGACTTGTTAGCTCAAAATCTTTTCTTTTAAAAGCCTTAGTTTCATCTGTGGAACAGACTCTACATTCTCAGCAGAGTACAATTAGTTTAAACAACTGGCCCTGATCATCAGTTCATGCCACATACCTGCCAGCATTTCACACGCAGTATTTCCTGCACTCTGGGAACACAGATCTCAGTCATACTTATCTTTATGATTCAAGGCAGCATCCGATTCACTGAAGAGCATTTCAAAGGATTTTTTTTTTTCCTTCTTTCTCCCTGTCCTTTCATACACTTCTAAAAACATGAACAAATCAAACTGGATTAATCACACCAGGTTAAGAGATGGACTTAGCCATAGACAAAAGAAAAACTGAGAGCCGAGATTACATTCGCGTTGCTCTTTTGTCTCGAGAAGGAAATAAATTTCTCTTCTCTCGAAGACCTGACAAAGAAAGCTGTGCTATCAGAAATATCAAGGCCTAATAAAATGTGTGAAAAAACAGTTGTACCTTGAATTTTCTAACTTCACTAAGATTAAATAGAGGAATTCAGTGAAATATGAAACGTATTCATGTTCAGTATGAAATATATTGAAAATCTGCAACGGTATTATTATTATTGCAGGTTACTTGAACCTTACTTAAAATTTGTCAGTCATTTGAAAATACATATCTAACATATTATCCATTAACAGACACAGTTCTGAAACAAGATCGCAACTTATTTCTTTATCTAATATCTAAACCATATCTAATCTATATAAGACATGTCCAGTATATACGATATACATATGTGCAAGCTTTACAAGTCAAATTAACCATTCGGTGCCTTTCCTTACATAGGTTTTCAGTGAAAAGATAAAGATTCTTGGCCTGTAAATCAGCTGATCTAAAATACCCTAGAACACAGTTCTGATAGTTGGAAGAAAACGTCAAGAAGATAAAGACTAAGGGGAAGGGGGAAGAGGGGGAAGTAGTAAAATATTTGCCAGTGAGCTACAAATACTTTTGTATTGAACAAAAATAAGCGTTAAATCAGCTTATTATTTCTTTGGGAAATACTTCTTTGGGCAGAGGAATGCAAGCTAGCACCCTTTTTAAGGTCGTAAGAACCTTGCCCGTATCACCATAAAAGAGGTTTAGTACAGGATACAGCAATCTCCCAGGTGGTTACATGATAAACAGAATATTTGAATACCGATTCTATTTTGTCTCCCTTCAAAGCAATACTTACTTGAAAAAAAATAAATAAATAAAACATATTAAAAAAACAGAAGCCATCTGCCCAAGGAAGTACCTCAGACTAAGAGGCCTATTTTTACTGAGTATGTGTACGTTGCTTTTTGTTTAGACAAAATAAATCCAGGATAAACTGCAATGTGTCTGCAGAAGGTTCTTCTATTTTTAACCAATACTGTCCTGCCAGTATCAATTCATCCAGATAGAGAACCCTTCATTAAAAATATAATTTATTTTGGTTGTTTTTCACTAGGCTGAAGTGACATCCTTCCCAACCACTGTCAAAGGCAATTAAGAACATGGAGCTTTCGAGAACACGATTCAACCGTGATTCCCATTGGCCTGCCTAAAAAAAGTTTCCTTATAAAAGCTTGGGAATTCTTAGATGGGAACGGGCAAAGACAAATGACATGAAAAGTATTATGTGGATATACATATTATCATAGAAAAATCAATGATAAAGAGTCTTTGTACATTCTCATAAAGGCACAGAAACTACAGACCAGAGATAAACTAAGGAACAAGATAAAACACTAGAACATCTCCAAAGAAAAGAAGCTCTCATACCCCGTTCCTGCTACCTAAACAGGTGGAGCTTTGTCCCTTTTTCACTTCAAACTTGGGGTGCTACAGTATTTTACTGAAAACCACAGCATTGAAAACAACTCGAGTAAGAAGTTGCCAAAAATTTTACTCGATTATACTGTACAATATTTTTAGGGTATTTGTCCACATTTCTGTGTGTTCATTTGGAAAACGCATCCCATATCTAAGAGGACAATGATCAACCTAAAACACGGTTTGCCTTTGAATCACGGCTCACTTTTACAAAAGATAACTTACAACTACTAGGGCATTTATATTTAAGCTGGTCATTGAAACAGTCCAACAGCTTCAGAATGACTACTTAGCTCCATACCATTCCCTCTCAGTCAACTGCTGTAGCTACAGACCAGTAACCATCACCATTCTAAACCAAACCAACCCAGAAGACTGACCCATTTTCATAGTATATGTCACAGGATCCAGGACTTTTCTGCCAGTAACTACTGAGGTGAGCAAGGGGAAAAAGGGACTCTCCATTCCACAGTCCCCACCCGAATACTGACAAGGGGCAGAGCATCCAGAAAGCAATGGAAACATTACCTGTTCAGCTGGCTAGCTTCAGACTCAAAGCCTACCTCAGCTTGGGTTTAAGATTTGAAATTGCAGAAATGCAAAGAGGAGAAGCGACTCAAACATCGGTGGCCTAGACAGCAATCGCTGTACCACATCTGCCTACCACTACAGCATGGGAGCACTTCCAAAATTATCACTATTAACCACCTCAACCACTTCCTCCCATCTTCTTTTAGACGGTGAGATGCCTCTATTTCTAGCCTCTATTTCTGTCAACAAAGTTGGTTTTGCAAAGGACAATTTCCCTTCCCCAAACTTCCAGCCTTTTCTCTGGCTGTGTCTTTGCCTTATTCTTCCTACCATAAGACCTCAGCTATTCAACTCCTGATTTTGCTCCTCTTCCTTCTTTCCCTTCTTCTGTTGTCCAACATTTGTGTTGCTGTGTCCACAGGGGGCCACAGGGGTACCCACAGAAGTCAGACAATAGGGCACCCATGGCAACCAGACACTGCATGTTTGACTGGAACGAAACATAAGCTTTACTTTAATAAAGTAAATGATGCTGCAATTTCACACCAGGAGAATATTATTAAATAATCAGCCACACTTAAAGATGGGCTTCAAAAGCTTTGGAGGGGAGGGGAGGAAGAAACAAGGAAGCCTCATCAGTGTGCAGAACCCAAGATCTTGCTCAGTTCCAGGTCTAGCAAGGCTTCTCCTCGGTATGACAATTCAGGGTCTGAATTTGGGGAAAAAAAAAATGAAAACCTACTGACTTGTACTTTAAAGGAAAACTCTAAGAAAACTATGCTGCCCTTTTGTAACTTCTGATGTAATTAGTAACTTGACTCAGCAATAAACCCATCTTGGTATGATTTTAAGCCTTCCACTGCCCATACTCTGAATGTCCTCATGGACAAAGCCACGTTACTGGGGGGATTTTTTCACAGTGGCAAAGCTGGAACAAGCAGGTCCTACCACGACTGCTTGTTACCAGCTCGCTTTGCACTGCCCTCTCCCCACCCCTCCTGGTAGCATTAGGACAGCTTTATGGCACTGCGTAGTGAGCGGAGTTTGTTAAGCTAAAAATAATCCATTCATCCTCCCCCTCCCTCCCCATTTTTGCCAGGTTATTTTTAAAATGGATCAGTTCTCTGCCCTCATTCAACAGGCAGTTCAGCTCAGCTCAGCTCAGCTGGAAGGGGAAAGGAGTAGGAGGAGGAGAAGGTGCGTCTCTGCCAGCCGTGGGGTGTAAGGGGGACTGCAGGGTGTCCTTCAGCCCACCTTGCCACTAAGAGACAATACATTCGTGACATTGCAGACTAACACACAGGTCCCAGTTTCCGCTGGTGTTTGCAAAGTCTCTAAAGGAGCACGTTCTATTTCTACAGTTAGAAAGAAGAGGTTTGCATAATCTTAACCCTCATATCCCAGGAGCCAGAACTAATTCCGTGCTTCTCTGATTTGACTTGGGGATTCTACGCTGCCGCAGTAGGACTTAGGAGATGGCTCTTCAATGTAACTTACTTTGAGTGCTCATCTTTTGTTTGCATTACTCTAGTCTGAAAGATGACAGCTATCAAGTCAGATTACCGAATGCCACTCACAGTGACATATGCCAAAAGTAAACCATTAAGACCGTCTAAATAGTAGAGTTAGGCTTAATATGTAAGTTGCTGGGCATTTCATTTAGTAAGAAGTAATTGTAGACAAATTCAGTAATTAAAAGAGTGCCTTGTAGTGTTTTTTTTTTTTAAACGCAAATTTGCTTCTTAAAATTCGTTGGACTGGTTAGATAAAAACACTCTGAATTCCTAAAAAAACACCCACACCTAAAGCATAACGAATTTAAGCTGCCAGAAAAATAAAGAGAGAGAATTAAAAAAAAAAATTTAAAAAAGGGGGAGGGGGAAAGGGGAAGGAGAGAGAATATAATAATTAGAAAAAAATATATACCCTCCTGACCCGCCTGTTCTTTCTGTGTGTTTATGAAGCCTCCGGAAATACCATGGCAAACATTCCAGCTCTACAGCAGCGAGGCCACGTGACCTGAAGGCACAGCAAGGAACTTCTTTCCCAAGTTTCTTTACAGAACAGAAAGGTCTTTTATTAAAAAAAAAAAAAAATCAATCATATATATAATCAACCACAATCCGAGTCGAGGAAAATCTCCAAGAAATTTTCAGGAACACAGTTTTAAAACAGGATGGGGTTTGCTGCGGTTTGTTTGTTTGTTAATTATATGCTGCATTTCTACACCTGCACACATTATTTTTATAATAAAAGACCAAAGTCTTAGACCTACATTCAGGAGGAATAAAATACAAGATACTCTTTAAGGCACCGCTAAAAACTATTTGCAATGTCCTCTAAATCTATCAGAGTTACAATCAGTATTATTGTATTGCTTAATATAGCCAAGATCATCTCCCGGAGAAAACTGTCACAGTTAAAACCTTTCCCCCTTCCAGTAAGATTTCAGTCGGAACTACTCATGAACAGATTTACGCCCATGAGCTTTGCTAATCATTAAGAGAAAGCACTCCAAATGTGAACTTGAATAACAACCTGCCATTTTTACAGTTGCATAAGTACCTGCAAGTAATCATTTGAAATGCAGGAGTACTGACGTACTCCATCAAGTAGTAGTTGTGTACCAGCTGAAATTTTTGGGTTTGTTTTGTCTTAAAACCAAAACCAAACAAACCAAACAAACGCATCACCATACAAAAAGGAAAATGGTCCTACAGGACAAAAGACAAAAGCACAGCAAATGGCAGACACACACAGCTAACTTGCTTTTGTAGCCACGTCAGAAATGCTTCTAATTATCAGAGGTAAAAGAGGGATGGCATTTCTGCTGGAAGCAAGCTTTACACTTTAGTCTTTCCTCTCCCCTCTCTTTCAGCCTTTAACTATTAGTCTTACACATTTTCCTCCCATACCGCTCTTGAAAAGGTTGAGTTTTTTCAAGGCTGAGAGCAGACAGAAATGTTCATCAAGAAATGCCTTCAGGTCAACTGTCTGTAGCTCATCAAAGTGCAGCACTGAAAATACAGATGAGGGGGAGGAGGATTATACGAGCATGGTAGAGCAGATTAGAAATAATAAATAAATAAATAAATCTATGTTCTGATGATCATTAACTTTTTTCCTTTTGGAAATTGACTCAGTTATCATCTGGTGGCCTTCTGCAATGAAGTGACCGCATCAGTTGACAAGGGTAGACCTATGGATGTCATCTATCTGGACTTCTGCAAGGCTTTTGACACAGTCCCCCACAACATCCTCATCTCCAAGTTGGAGAATTACAGGTTCAATGGGTGGACTGTTCAGTGGATAAAGAACTGGCTGGATGGTCACCTCCAGAGACTGAGGGTCAACAGCTCGATGTCCAGATGGAGGAAGGTGACGAGCAGCGCCCCTCAGGGGTCTGTGCTGGGACCAGTGATGTTTAATATCTTCATTAATGATATCCACAATGGCATCGAGTGCACCCTCAGCAAGTTTGCAGATGATACCGAGCTGGGGGGTGCACCTGATATGCCAGAGGGATGGGATGCCATCCGGAGGGACCTGGATAGGCTGCAGAGGTGGGCCCAGGTGAACCTTTATGAGGCTCAACAAGGCCAAGTGCAAGGTCCTGCACCCAGGCCAGAGTAACCAGCATTATCAGTATAGGCTGGGAGAGCATATACTGGAGAGCAGTCCTGTGGAAAGGGACTTGGGGGTGCTGGTGAATGAAAAACTGGATGTGAGCCACCAATGTGCAATCGCAGCTCAGAAGGCCAGTCGCATCCTGGGCTGCATCAAAAGAAGCGTGGCCAGCAGATCAAGAGAGGGGATTCTGCCACTCTACCCTGCTCTGCTGAGACCTCACCTGGAGTACTGCATCCAGTTCTGGAGACCTCAACAAAGGAAGGACATGGACCTGATGGAGTGGGTCCAGAGGAGGGCCCCCAAGATGATCAGGGGGCTGGAGCACCTCTCCTATGGGGACAGGCTGAGGGAGTTGGGGTTGTTCAGCCTTGAGGAGAGAAGGCTCCAGGGGGACCTTACAGTGCCCTTCCAGCACCTGAAGGGGGCCGACATGAAGGCAGGAGAAGGTCTATTCAAAGGGTTTGTAATGACAGGACAAGGAGCAATGGTTTTAAGCTGGGAAAGGAGAGATTTAGGCTGGATATTAGAAGAAAGTTTGTTAATTTGAGAGTGATAGATCCCTGGAACGGGCTCACCTGGTGGTGGAGGCCCCATCCTGGAGTCATTCAAGGACAGGCTTGATGGGGCTCTGAGCAACCTGCCCTAGGTAGAGATGTCCCTGCTTGTGTAGGGGGGTTGGACCAGATGAC
>JANIJG010009833.1:15071-129630 GCA_024611175.1 Megaceryle torquata
TACAAGGGTACTGAATCCTCACTCTCTAATTTCAGCTGCAGTCAAAACAATTACAAATACATGAAAGTGTCTATTTCCTATATATGTATATATATGGAAACACCACAGGGACACAAGGAGGAGTGAAGGTGGAAGTGACCCACGTAACAGTGTAAGGAAAGGCAGACGGTCAACAAGGAAAATTAAGATGTAGACCAAATTCTTGAAAGCTGTGAACTACAACAGAAGGCAAAGATGACATTACCTATCACTTTATAAAATACTTTATAAAATACCTAAAAAACCTCAAAGCTATGCAAAAGCAGCAAGAGAAGAAGTTTGCAAAGGTTATTTTTCTTAAGGTAGGGAGGCAGCGGAAACCCCGGTGTCCACTCTGTGGTTTGTTTGGGTTTTTTATTCTGTACAGCAGCTGGACGTGAGCTATTGAACACATTATTGAAACTCCTGTTCATTTGTACTCAGGGATTTCTTCTTATTATAAATGCATATTTATTGGCAGCAAGTAGAACATATTATTGCTCTGTTTTATAGCTCGAATGGCTCATGCAAAGAATAATTTGTTTGTATTCAGGATCAATAGAGTACCAGGGATAGCCCCAGGAATGTTTATGCTGAGGGCTTTGCTTGCAGTGCACTGTTGCTGCAATCAATTGACCAAACAGGACTGCTTCTTAAAACAACAAATAAACTTTGATAGTGACCAGATCAGCCGTCAAAGCAGAAAACACGATGCACCATCTGGAAAAAGACTGAAGGCCCACGAGTGTTTTTACCACCTGATGGTGCATTAAGCTTTCCTACCTGAATATTTCCCACTGGCCTTTCTTCCTCTCGGAGGCTGGGGAGCGTTTCCTCAACACCCTTACATAACAAGATCCATTTTCCTGCAATAAAAACACAGACACATTGCACTTCAGTTCTCCTGCAAAAAGCAGAAGCATTTGAAACTCAACAAACAGACCTGAAATAAATGAAGAGCATTTAAGTGTCCCAGGAGAGACCAAGCCTCGAGGACCAGATCTAAGGCTAGGGTGGGGATCCAGCCCAGCTCTGCCACCCCTAAGCTTTTGAGACTCACTCCAGCAGTTCCTTACAGGTTTTCTTGCTTATAACAATAAGATGATGAGAAGACAAAGTTCAACAGAATTCTTACTATCAAAATTTCCTGAGTCAAATGGTAATTTTGGTTTTAGTTAAAAGTCACTCTGAAGTCTTTTATTCTGTTTATAAACTGTTGTAAGCTAAGTGCCATTCAACAAAATAAACCAACCTCTAAACTCTGCTGAAGCGAATACACCAAAATAACTCAAAACCACCATCCTGTCTGTAGCAAAACGAAGCAAGTTTATGGATTCCACTGGAGGCACTGCAACTTCTAGGAAGTGCTTTTTAATTATAAGGAAAGACCGCAAAGGAAGACAGGGCAGTACATATTTTGTTACATGCTGTTTCAGCAGGCAGACAAGGTGTCCTTACAGCCTTCTATTACTAGGCTCCAAAATGTAGCAACTACTGAAGAAAGGACCTCAATGACCACATCTTGCTTCTCTTCTGACTAACTTCCAGATAACTTCCATGCGAAAGAATTTTCCATCAAATGAGAAAAAGCAAGTATTACCAAAAAAAAAGGTAGACAATTCACAACCAGTCCAGGTGCCCCCCCAACCCCGGGACCAGTTGTGGGAGCAGATGCTTCCCTAACAACCTGTATGATGCCTAAATCACAGATGAAAAAAATCCAGAAGAAAAGCCTCAAGTTATTACAAATAACTTGCTAGTTGCATTCAATATCTGTTCTGCAATCATATTTATTCTGTTCACTGATAATTCACAAAGAATAAAAACATATCTCAAAAGCCTAAGTTAGAACCAGTCATCCCACCCTGACACGTACATTGCCACCAAGAGACTGTCTGCTTCAGACAGGAACTCTGCTGGTCTTGTCCCACGACAAACAGCAATTTTAGAGAGCTTACACATTGACAGGCACCCTGGTTGAATGATTAGCTTTTAAGGCCTCACTGAACTCTGAATGTTTTCCCCCAGAACATACTTATTCTCATCCAGAAATTTTCCCCAGTACTTTCGTCCTCCTTATACAAGCCAGGAAAAACACGTTAATTGATTCAGATTTAGAACGTGTTAACATGGCTTCCTCAGCTAATGCAGGCTGGGTCTTTAATCAAGTTGGAATTAAAGTTGGGAGTTATTTATCCAGCTTCTGAGTTTGTTCATCCAAAGGATGAACTTCAGTTCTGTCTGCCCCAGGAGCTGGGGACCATTCCACGTGCGGTGGGACAGGGCTTTGGCAAATCGGGCTGTAGCATTTACTTGGCAGCTTAAACTTTACCTCTCGCTTCTCTCTCCTGGACGCTTGCTTCCAAGCCTGCATTTGTGCAGCTGCATGGTTAGCTGGGTCGGGGGAACTCATTTCCTTCAGCGTGTTGTCTCCTAAACAGCTGTGCCAACACAACACAGGAGAGATTGGCCGTGATGGCAGAAGGCAGGAACAGAGGCAGCTCTAACCAGCTCAAACTGCACTGCTGCAACACATGAAACCAACGCTTCACTCCCCTCCTCCGTGCTTTAGTTCTGTAAAACTGGCACCACGATTCCTACTGTTTTATAAAGCGCCTCTGAGAAAGGCTAGCCCGTTAACATTTATGTGAATTCACATTACAGACCACCCACCCCTTTCACACATCAGGTCCAAGCTTATTCTAAGGACACGGGCACTGTCCCCATCAGCATCTGCTCCCTTCTTTCACCACACAGCCCACTCAGGGGCTGTCCCACCTCCCTCAGCCTGTTCTCATACCCACACAACAGCCCCAGCTCTGGCAGCACCCTTCACAGTGTTTTGCTCCGAAGTGGAATCAGTTTCTAAAAGTAAAATTAGCTTTTTATTTAAGTCTGATGCATTCTCTCATCCTATTTCTAGGAAGATCCCCAAAAGAGTCTCACTGGCAGAGTTTGGGGCTAACAGGCTAAACCTGAAAATGAAACTAGATGGGTGAGGAAGAGGAGACAACTAGAAACACCTTAAACTCAGCATCAGCCATCCTTTCCCTGTGCAAAACCACAGCCTCGCCGAGGACAACTTGACGGCACACACAATCTCCACTCTCAGCACATTCGTGCCTGGTTCACGGCCGGTGATGCAGCTGCACGAGGGGACAGCAGAAAGCACCAAGTCCTTCCCACAGATACTCCACAGTGCCCAATAAGGGAGCTACTGGGTGTGAACTGGGGAAAGGCAAGGAGGGGAAGGGGCACTCTCCGGCCAGGGAGTATTTCGTCTCGTCCGGATCCAGCAGAGGGAGCACAAAAACACCATTTTTTTTTGGCCAAATGTTTTTTGGCTATGAACAGCTTAATGCTTGAAATCCCAGGCACTTGGTACGAGATTATTTCTATAGTAATGCATATGTGGTGCATTACAGGCATGTAATAGGCAAAAGCTTTGCTCCGAGTAGACTGCACCATAAAAATCAAGATGGTGATGGAGACGACCAACACAAGCAGGGGAGGCTGGAGAAGTTGAGAAGAGGAAGGAGAGGCAACACAGCAGGGCTGCCAGATCTGGTCATTTTATCACATCTCCTGCAATAGTAGGAACTTTTCCTAAAGCCAGCTCCAAAGTCTCATCATCACACAAAAATTTCAGCCTTCAGGTTTTTGTTTGTTTTAAAGACTGTATCTCTAGGCTTCCAAAGTTCAAAAAGAAAAAAAAAAAAAAAAAGCTGTAGAAGTGATTAAGGTGAAACCCAAAGACTTAAAAAACAGAACAAAACAGAAAAGAAGTACAAGAATCCCTAAAAGGTGTTGTCTGTACGTTGTGGGCAAAACTTCAACTTAAGGAATTTTACTCAATTTTATTTATTGCCAATTAACATACTTTCCATTACCATTTAAGGAATTGAAGTAAAAAAAAAAAAAAAGAGGAGACTAAGCACTTCAGCAAACACTGAGGGAAACCTTCCCCCCTCCCAAGGCTCAGCTTCAGTCAAACATCTTTCCTAGTCTAACTTCCCTTGTTTCCACCATGCCTTCAGCAAGGTGACAGGCAGCACAGGAGACTGGGGGTTCTGTGTGCAATGGTTTCTGTCTGCTCCTCCTCGCTTCTCCTTTGTCTTTCCACCGCTGTCCACTGCTTCACTCGATATCCCATCTCAGTCTGGACAACTCCACCACTCCCAGTCCCCCAAGGATGTCCCCAGTCTGGCCCGGGGTGGCCGCAGTCCCTCAGAAGTGCCCTCAGCTCCAGTCTGGAGTCACAATCCCTTGGGGGCATTCTTGAAGGGCAGCCCAGGTGATGCCCCCACCCCTGCAGCCCGTGCCACCAAACCCCACAGTTTAGGCCCAACGTACTACACAGCTTCAACATTTTCTTTCAATGTGTCACTCTGGTTCTCAGTGATTTTGCCAAGATGAATCGATGGAAAAGGTCAATATACACAAGGGAAACACCCAGAGCAAACTGTGCACCACAGAAAGTCTTAAAGCTGGAGCATACAAGAAACACTGAGGGGAGGAACTAGAAGAAATCCAACAGGGAAGCAACACAGAATTCATCTCTAGGCCTCCCGAGTCTCAGCCGTGTCACTGCAATCGACTTGGATAAGCACAAACAACTTTCCCTGCTTTCTCAATCATATCCTGGTCCCACTTGGTGGCTGTCAGTTCTTAGAGATGAGTTTATTATAGATCTTCGTGAACTACTCTAGAGCCTCCTGGAGACCCACGTGTCTTCCTCAGCCTTATCCTCTGAGGAAAGCATGAAGGACCCCAGGATATCTCACTGCCTACATCTCAGCACTCAGTCTGTGCTAGATGTAAATAACTGTATATAAATAAAATTCCAAGGGTAACTAAGAGCAAAACCTTCAGTTTCCATAAACAAATGCCACTTGGCCTCTACATACACAAACTAAAATGAAGAGATAGCAAATACAAAACACACATCCACAGAAATTCTTGGAAAAGAAATACTGCAAAGATAGTTATGTTGTACCGTGTATATATGGCAGGTGCACTTCAGGGTATTCCTCTACTTTCAGCAGTTATTTCCAAGTTCTAACATTAGTCTCCTTGAAATGCAAATTATGCTCAAACTCAAAATGCCAGTAAAAGCACAGCATATCAGCAATCCCAGCTCCTCGTTTATCCGGGGCTGTAGCTGGGTCATAAGTGAAGAACACAAAGTGCCGTGCTTCCTAAAGAAGCTTATTGGTCAACAAGCATGCTTCTGCTAGGAGGGAAAATTATAAACTTCTACCGAGTGTTTCAATATTACATGGAGTCCTTGACAGGCATCGCAGCCCTCTATCAGCTTGGAAGCACACACCAAAACGCAGCAGCCACGGGGCTGTAGAACACATTCAAGTGGTAGAACAGAAAGGATGACACTCCTTCCGACCCCAAGCAGCAGAAACCCACAGAAAGCAGCCACGCTGCACTGAAACTCGCCGCGTTCCTCGCCTGCCAACACCAAACACATCCTCCTCCCGCGTCGCGCGAGCCCCGGGTGGCAGCCCTGCCTCGGCCAGCACCCCTGCGCTACGGCATTTCCTTCCCAGAACAGCAGCAGGCTCTCACAGGGCAGATGGCAGGGGGCTGCGATGGCAAAGCTCACCCTGCTGAATGCCACTACCACCTCATCAGGCTCTCAAACCCGTGGCTGCTCTATCGCGTTGCTACTGCAAACAGCCCTCCTGGGAGGGCTTCCATGCTCACCTTGTTAGGTAGAATGCTACTGGGGTAGAGCGAAATAAGAAAGAGTCGTACTAAAAAATATTCTGATTTTGGATTGGTTTTCCCCCTCGGGGGGTAAAAGCAGAAATTTTCTTTATTCAGTCACCATTTCAGCAGTTTTTACCATTTTTAACAAAAAATTACCTTTATTTTTTTTTCTCTGCATAAACAGAAATTAAATCCACCTCAAAACTGTATGTTGCATCATTTCAAAAACATAAAACATAACCAAAGTGCACTTTTTCTCAGACGTAGGAAGCCATGAAGGTGTAGTTTCCTCGCTTTGAGATGGAAAGGAATATAAGCCCTAACAGTAAGCAGTGGCACGACCTTCAGTTTACAACAACTAAATCCTTTGTTTCTCCCAGCTTGTTCCACAGAAATGTCATTACTGGAAGAGTCACCACTTTTTCTGCCCAGTTCTCTTTTCCATGCCACATGCGGACTTAAAGACGGGCCCAGTGCACCAAAGCCACCAGGGCAACATTGCTGTTGTACCTATCTCTGCTCTCCTGCCACAACCCTGGAAGCCCTGAAGTTCCCACGGCAGCACTGCACCCCACCCCACCTCCCTCTCAGCCCCACAGCCCAGGTTTGAGGAGCTGCACGCAAGCCAGTAGGCTGGATCAGGACATCCAGAACCAGGAGGGAGGAAGGGGTGTAAGGAGGAACAGGGAAACATGACTGGGAGGACCAGCACTTTGATGCACCTTTGTGAAGATCATGCCACAGCCTTGCTGTGAAACACTAACTCGATGCAGGTGGGTTTGGCCTGAGCTGAAATAAAAAAGATGTGATGAGTCTGCTCCATGCAAGAGAGTCAGCTCTGTGCAGCTCCACTCCCCGCCAGCCAGGCTGCTCCTTCTCCAGTGCTCGCTCCACCCTGACAGCGCTCCAGCCTGTTTTGGCAATCACCAAAATGTGCCCAGGAGCAGATGAATCCAAAACAATTAAAGTTTGCAATTAATTACCATTTCACAAGTGCCCACCACAGCAGTGGCTCCTACCTAGCCCGCAGCACGTTAGCCTGCATGTGTTTACAGCCAGGGACCGAGCTGCCGACTCACAGGGGCAGAGTAACAAGCACTATTAACCTTGGCTTAAACTGAACCATTGTTCTGGAGAGTGGACATCTCTTGTAAAACCCCATTATTAGAGACCATTTGCCATCTATTTCCGTAGCAACTTTTTTAGTTTGTTTTGTTCTATTTTAGAAAAATTTTCCCCTTCCCTTTCCCTTATATGCTATTGTACTTCCACAGCCTTACACAATACCCTACTCAAGCACAGCCATGGAAGTGGTTTGAAGGAACAAAGGCTGCTTCTGGCACAGCCAGTGCATCTGACTCTCTCCGTACATCTGCCTGCATAATCCTCCGCAGATTTGCGGAGCACCAGAAGCTACTCATCTCCCTTCTGCTTTTCCTGCGTGTTGGATACAAAATAAACCGTAGGCGAGGAGGCGTCTACTAAAATCATACTTGAAGCATCAACTAAGGGTACAGGTAAGTCACAAGCAAGTTCTGCAGCTAATTTTGCTAAAGGAAAAAGCAGGAGAAGGCTGACCTGAAAAGAAAGAGGTACACATGAACAAGATAAACTAAGAAAAAAAAATTTTTTTTTTTTTTTTAATGTAACTCCAGGGAAGCAACGTGCTGGAGGCAGAGTCTCAGTCTCTGCTAAAGAAGAGGATTTCCACATCTAGCAGTTAGCACCCACCCAAGCAGTGTGCCATCAACTTAATTCTCAGATGAGACCTGCTAGCAGAACGTCAACACAGGATTAGGCATGCTTGTTTTTAACCATTCACTTCTCTCCTTGGTGGAATACTAGCAGCACAACATTGGCATCAAAACTACTACCCTTCAAAATGCACAGAGAGCATTTTTAATTTTACATGTAGTAGTTATGTCATACGGGGTTATTTATTTCTTAATCTAAAGTGGTAAAACATTTAATCTGTTTTGAGAAAAGAACAAATTGATTTAGCAAGCAGTTCAACGCTCTCCCTGGAGACACTCAAATACACTCAGCAATCTGGATATAAGTTGAGACTTCAGTAAAGTCATTTTAATTGTAGGTCAGAAGAAATGTCAAGATATAAACCACCAAGGAATACTAAAAATTAAGCCATCATCTCTGAGACTCACAAATGTCTTACATATGGCAGTAGAATATTTTTTAATGGCACTACTTGTCAAGCACAGTAGCACAGCTAACAGCTTAACGCTGCATGAAATACACGTGCGCTACTTTTGCCGGTGGGGGAAAGAGAGAAACCCAACACCTAGGCAAAGGGAAAAATACTGGGAGGAAAGAAATGAAATACTACACTTGCCAGGTTGATGGTATACCTCTTCCACTTTCACAGAATGTCTTGGGTTGGAAGGGACCTCCAAAGGTCAGCTAGTCCACCCCCCCTGCAGTGAGCAGGGACATCCTCAGCTAGATCAGCTTGCTCAGAGCTTCATGAAGCCTGACCTTGAATGTCTCCAAGGATGGGGCCTCCACCACCTCCCCAGGCAACCTGTTCCAGTGCTTCACCACTCTCATACCAAAGATCTTCTTCCTAACATCCAATCTAAATCCACCCTTCTCTAATTTCAAGCCATTGCCCTTGTCCTATCTCCATGTGCCCTTATAAACAGTCCCTCTCCAGCCTTCTTGTAGGCCCCCTTCAGGTGCTGGAAGGGCACTATAAGGTCCCCCTGGAGCCTTCTCTTCTCCAGACTGAACAATCCCAGCTCCCTCAGCCTGTCCTTGTAGGAGAGGTGCTCCAGCCCCCTGACCATCTTGGGGGCCCTCCTCTGGACCCGCTCCATCAGGTCCATGTCCTCCCTGTGCTGAGGTCTCCAGAACTGGATGCAGTACTCCAGGTGAGGTCTCAGCAGAGCAGGGTAGAGCAGCAGAATCCCCTCTCTTGATCTGCTGGCCACGCTTCTTTTGATGCAGCCCAGGATGCGACTGGTCTTCTGAGCTGCAAGTGTGCATTGTTGGCTCATGTGAAGCTTCTCATCCACCAGAGCCCACAAGTCCTTTTCACAGGGCTGCTCTCTATCACATCATCCCCCAGCCTGTATTGATAATGTTTTGTTACACTAAACATCTGCTGTTTATAAACAAGTTTTGTTTCTTGGTCAGAAAACATTTTTCCCTAATACAGTATGAAACCAGGTTGCATATACAGTGACACATGTATGCAGAACAGGAGCATAGAAGTGAGGAAAGAAGGTTTTTGAAGAAAACAAGGAAAAAACCAACCAAACAAACCCCCACAAAGCCTTAAACACTTTCAGAGCTTTGTGCCCAGATTTTACAAGGAAAAACTCCCAATTTCTTCTAAGCTAAAAAGTACTTCTAAAATACTTTTTTTCATGTAGAAAGAACCCCTTACCTTCTGTCCTGCAGTTGGGAGATGGATCCCCTGTTTACTGAAACCCTTTTGTACAACTTAGTTGAAATCCCCCAATTTTTTCTTTATCCCCTTGCCTCAAATGGCAATGACAAGAGGGCTCTGACATTCGCAGGAGAAAGAGAAACGCCCTCCAGTTTAGCTTCTTAAAACAGGGGAAGTTACAAATTAGGTGCATTTGTTTTCAAAACCAAACAGTGTCTAAGAGCTCTCACCAAAGTATCCAAAGAAATCTTAAACCCCACCTCCTTCTCCCACATTCTCCTATCCTGAAATAAAGTTTGAAGGTCAGGAATGTGAAATCAGGGGTAGATTTTTTAATAATCCCTTGCCTAATAACCTTTTAAACTTGATCATTATACAAATTTCCATCCCTGACACTATCTTCCAGTCATGGGGTGCAAACAAGGAGAGTATTATTCCTTTTTGTAGATAAATCAGAATGGAACTCAGCAGAAAGTAGCTCAAGTAATGTGTGGAAGACCTGCACTAAAGAAAGCAAGTTTGTGAATGTGAAAGGGAGAAATAATTTTACCATTCCCTACTGACGGCTGTCAACTCATTAATTAAATATTACAAACACTCATTTCATTGCTTTTAGTCACTGTCCCTTGCAGGTATGCCAAAACCTATGGAGGAACACCTATCTCTCTCTATGTGAGGCAAGGCATTTCAGGCAAGTTCCAATCTATCCACTGCCAGTCCTTTTTCTTGACTGCCTTCGTATCAGCTCACCGAATTGCCACCATACTCACGCCACCTTCTCCTGTAAGGTTAAACATCGCGTACGTGCGCATACACGCAAGCCTATGTGCTCACACGTGGTGTAGCAGGGTGGCTAGCACCTGCTATGCCTGCAGGAGCACTGCTGTCGTGCCAGGGAAGCGAACGGCAGAAAAACTGCAACACCGTGACCTGAGTTAAGATGCAGGCAAACACAATTTTAGAGATCCAAGTTTTTTATGCAAATTAATGTCATAGCAATAAAAGCATAGGAAAAAAAAAAAAAGTAATTGCACAGATGCCTCAGAGCAAGAGTTGTATCTTGGGATTGAATAGCTGGAAGCAGTCTCTCTCTCCCCCCCCGCCCCCAATCTTTCTTTTAAGTCATTTGTTTGCAGTAGCTGAGCGCTCCTTGCTATCGCACAAGCTGTTACGTAAGTACTCCAAACTGGTAGCCCTGAATCCTGGTTTTCTGGTTCCTTGGAGGGCTGCAGGTCAGGGTCCAGGGCCTCCCCTCATGCCAAGCCCTGCTAGATTGCCCACAGTGAAACTCGAGGTCAGCAGCAGCTCAGAGAGGCAGCCAAGAGCCAGCAACATTGCACAATTTGTGTTCTGTGTGGACATCCGAGCTGGAAAGAAAATCATTTCAAAACAAGCTGAAGTTTGCCGGAGGAGGATCTCCTAAATTTTACTGCAGGCTTTTCTTAAACTCTTCCACTGATAGCATTTATAAAACTTGGATTAATTTTCTGTGACACTGAAAGAAGGAGGGAGAGACCCTAAACAAAACCCCAGCCTTGCCTCACCAACTTCACTCAGTACATCTGCGTAAACATCCACTCGCTTCTCCCCTGTCCTCAAAAGCCCTTTCTCTCCAACACGCCAATAGCTTTTAACCCATATTAAAGGCTCTAGAATCCACTCCTCTGTAAGAAGCAAGCCCTGGAAAATCTTGTTCAGACACTTTTGAGATGTGGCTGCCACTGCCTGCTGTGTCCCTCTGGCAGAGAAGGCTCCCTGCAGCAGAGCTGGTGGCAGGGGCTCGTCTCTGCACCTCCGCTTTACCTGTGCGCGGCGTGGTTCGGTCAAGGAAAGAGCACTTTCCTTAAGAAAGTGGTCAGAGAGTTTCAACAGCTGAGGCAGAGGCAAATAATGCCTTCTGGCAGCTCCTCTTCGGGGGTGGGATGGACATCTGAGGAGGGGTGAATTAGAGGGAGAACAGCTGTTTGCTCAGTGAATGAGTCACAGGACTCAGCTATTAATTCTTCCTCCCAGGAGGATATGCCCCCATGCCAGCCCACCCACCATCCTATAAAACAAACAAACATATAATGGAGGTCAGGGAGGGGGAGCTCAGTAAGAGGAAAGGAAAAAAAAAAAAGGGGGGGGAAATACACCCAAGCATTTAATATTTACATAAGAATGAAATGTTTCATTAATTACATACAGAATCAATTTGCAGCTATTTTCCTTAAATTTCTCAGTCAAACCCACAGATTTGAAGCACTTTGAACTGTGCTGCGCCAGTAATTGTGGATGAGTATTTTAAATCAGTCTTGAATCACTGTACTGCACACACCAAATGAACTAATAAGCTGCTCATGTGTGGACTACTAATGCATTTTCTTTCTTTCTTTCTTTCCCAGGCAGATGGAGTGCAGCCTAAAATCAGTTGAATTGGCTACTAGGAATCTTCAGAAAGGCTTACAAAAATCTTTAGCTCGACTGGTTTTTTTTTTAAATACCACTCAATAGCCTGCATGCATTAAAAAGGAGCCAAGAACATGCAGAAAAACCTGAACAAGTTTACAAAGATATGAAGGAAGAACTGGACATTTTGTGTGACTACAGCAACCTCCAGAGAGTGACAGTGAACAGTGTCCTGTGAAATGTTATCACAGGCCTCTAGAAAAGATGGACATCCTTGCCATCTATAGGGTATTTATCACAATCCATCCATTTATGGGCAGTCGTTTTAAATCACACAGAGTGGCGTACCAGTTCTGTAATCTGACAGATGTGTTCTGGTTTACAGAAGCATCTGTTGAGTCATCGGGACATCAGAATAGTTAATTGCACTTTGGGGATGTTTTCAGAGATTAGAAGTTCCTTTACTTCAAGTAAATTTGAAGTGTCCTCATAGATTAAACTCCTTTTTCGTATATAAAATTAATTTCTCTGGAGTGTGGGTGCATATGTTAATATATGAAATCATACAATCATAGATGCAAAGAATAACTTCCCCGAGGGATTATCTGGTTTTTTTCTCCGCCCCCTGTACACCCTGTCTCACACCGTGCTCCGCAATGTGGAAGAGAAAATAAAGATACCGCTTGAATCTCACATAATTCTGAAACATAAACTAAGATGTGGCCTACACTGATTGGTCAAAGAGTACAGAAGAAGCTGCTTTCAGTCAAGGACTTCAAAAAATATGTAACAGCTGAAAACTGCTAGATCATGCCTGCCATCTCTTTTTGGCAAAACGCTTATAAATGTATTTCAGAAGTCTTTATTGCTGTTTACTCTAAACCAAATGCTGCACAAGCTGTATCTATCACCACCACAAGAGTATGAGACAAGCCAGGAGAACCTCCACAAGATTAAACACGAGTTGAATGACATTAAGCCATCCACCCACCTAAATGGTACCAACTGCTTCTTATACGCAGCTAGGGACTGGAAGCAAGCAATCTCCATTCATGCACTTAATTATCCAAATATTTGAATTAAAAAGATCAAAAACTTTGCAGAATACCCCGATGAGTTTTCAACACGTGTGAGCAGATTACATATTTCCTGTACTTCCAACCTGAATTTCCCTGCAACATTCACAGCAGTAGGAGGATTAAGAAAATGTTTTCTTAGGAAGAAGGATCTGCCACATAAACTTTACGTAAAACAATTCAGCACTGGATTTTTTTTTGTTTGGTTGGTGTTCTACCATGACAAAATAAACAATTTTAATTAAAAAAAAAAGAAGATATACCCGACTCTTTCTCAGATGTGACTGAATTTGTCTGTAGCTCTGGAACCACAGGATTCCCATGGTTAATTCAATGAACTATATGACTTCACTCCAGAAGCCATCATAAAGCTGAAGTGTGAGCTCATAACCAAGAGCACCATACAAGACTGGAGATACCAACACCGCATCTGTGTTTTGCTTCCTATAAATCCCGAAGCGCGAGCGTACCTGCTCCATCTCACTAGGCTGTTGGTCTTCAGCGCGGAGGAAAGGAAACCTGAAGGGAGTGTGTAAAAGTTGAGACAAGCACCGCAATCATAACCACGCTCTGAAAAGGTCCCATACTTTTGAAGTTACAGCATATTCCCTTGGTGCTCAACTGAACCGAGACTGCTGTCTCGGCTGCATTAAATTATTAGCTAATTAGCCCTGAGTAAGGACAACAGTGTGTTGATGCTGGCAAGCTGTGAAAAGAACACTTCAGCAAAGAAGATCAATAGCATTTTTGTCTGACTTACAATAAGAAAACCGTTGGCCCGGGTTATGAGTTTAAGCCATTTTTCATTTGGCAGACAAGACAGCACTAGTGATAGATCAATACAGTAACTTTATGATAGGCTGGTGCTCCTACAGATGGCAGGACCATAAACAGGCATCATTTCTAAAGCCTGAAGCAATCCATTACTTAGCAACCACCTGACCTTTTATAATATTTAGACATTCCTTCACAAAAAGGAAAATCGGAAAACAAAACGGAGGGAAAAAATCAGGAGGATCAGCTGCCCTGTAAGGCAGAAGAGGATACCAGCTCTTTTCAAGTCAGTATTTAAAGTAGCGACCTTCTGTGTTATTTGGGAGATCACACTAAAGCCACAAAGTTGGCAAGCACCAGGTAAGTACTTATCCCTTCAAAGAGAAAAGCTACTGGGGATCAGTTCTTATTTGATGCAGTTTTCTTATCTTTAGATTATCTGGGATAACAAAAGAGCCTATTTATTAATCTTTAAAACAAACAAACAAGACAAAACCCAAAACAAAGACAAAAATAAAGCACAGTCAAACCAACCCCTTTAAAGTGTCCTTAAAGCATTGCATGAATCACTTCAACACCTGCAATTAGTAAACATTTGAGGGAATACAGTTAGAAATGAGTGTTTATTTTTCCCATATTGCAACATACACACTGTAGCATTTGCACCTCTGGTTTGTTACTCCTCACCAGTGTTAGTATTGCCCATAGCGTTCCACTATTTTAACACGTGGAAAAGAAAACAAGAAGGTTTTATAATCCCAGTGCTTTTATGGTAAGACCCCTAGTTGGAGAGAATGCAAAGGATAGCACCTTAATAAATTATTCAGGCCAGAACTTCAGCTGAGAACACAGGTGGAGCATCTGGCCCTATATTTACGGTCTTCTCTTTACTGTTAGCATGAAATAACCACAGAACATGGGGAATTAATCATAAAACCAGCTTGCCGCTGCCTCCCCATCTGAGGCTGGTTTGTGTCAATTACCGGAGAAATATCTGCTTAAGCAGGAAACTAATTTTACAAAAGCACATTGGGTTCGCAGGCTTTCATCGATACTTTTGGGTTGCTGCAAGTAACTAATTCATGTTAACGTCAACATAAGGGAGAGAAGAAGGAGGGAAATATTAACAAGCACAATATAAAATTTGAGCTGCTTCTTCCCCATACAGGACTGCCATGCAACTGGCTTTCAGTTCATGCCTGGAAAATGAGTTGTTATTAATTCAGTCGCTAATTTTACCTCACATGATGTAAGCAAACAGTGCTACATTTTCCCCTTAACTAATGCCAACTCTGCACAGTATTAGTTTAAAAGACAGTAGAATAGCACTCAAACCAGAAATCTTTTGACTGGGCTCTACTCGGGCTAAGAATAACTTGGCGCACATGTACGTGATGCTAAATCTGCCAATGCTCTGCTTTGCTCCAGAACTACCTCCTCTGTGTGTTCTGTAAGATCCTATATACATCAAGCTGTGTTAAAGCAGAAAAACTATGTACTAAATCTATTTTCAAAAGAAATTTAATTTTCTTGAAAGCAAAGAATGGTTTCAACAGTTTCACATGTATAACCTCACCTCTTTTCAGCACACGCAAGGGCTCTTTATCTTTAATCACGCTTAGACATGCTGGCCACCACGCCTGCCAGCCACCAGTGCTTGGTTTCGATGCAGAGACACAGCCACCCTACTGCAAAATCACTGGCACAAACACACAAAACACGAGTCCACCATTCTGATTTGTAAGACTCAAAATAGCCTTAGAGATGATGCCCCCATGATCAGGCTAAACAAGATGGTGGATCAATGTAACTCAACGGCTTTGGGTTTTAGGTTTTTGTTTGTTTGGGCTTTTTCTTTTATATAAAAAAGCTTACAAAATTTTTGGTTGCAAAAACCCCCAAATTGCTGAAAAAAATTGAAAATTGCAGCACTCAGAAATAATTACTGATGCTTTTTTCACGGTACTTCTGTATTTCTGTTTCTTATGAGCTCCCCCACACCCTCTACATCCTATTGGATCTAAGTTCCAATACACTCTATTTTCTTCTCAGCAAAGTCCCCACTTGGACTTTTCTTATTTGTCCTCTGTCCCCAGTAAGATCTAGACTGCATCCTTCATCCCAGACCAGTCTCTGCAGATTCTTGTTCCACCCTTTCTTTGATCAAATTCCCTGGACTTTCTGTAGTAAAAAAAGTTTTAGTCAACAGGGACGTTATCTCTCCTTACTGCTCCTGTACTTTGGACATGCCATGATCCTTGTCTGAAGGCAGCACCATGCACACAGGTTTATAGACTTGACCATTACCATTGATGCTGAGAGGCCCCACCGAGGACCTCCACAATTTCTTGTTGAAGAAGTTGTACCTAAGTGACAAATCCACTAATACAAATTGGCAACGCAGCAACTTTGCTACTGTCCAAGAGGCTAAGAAAACCAAAGACAGGCTTCCAACACAATGTCAAACTTCCTTGTTGTTATGGTTACAGACTCCAGATAAGCTACAAAAACCATACACAACACCTTATTACCTATTTTTCTTCCCTAGCAAAATCTCACTTGAAAAGCTATGTCTTGATACTTGCTTCACATCCCTCCAAGAAAGAAAACCAGCTCTCTACTTACTATTTTGGATATTTCATTCATGTGAGATATATCTATTTCAATGCAGACTTTGCCACTGTAATAAAACTATAAACTATTAGCTGGATAATAAAGCATTAGTTAAAAGCACCAGCTTTTCATTATGCGTAGTGCCATGATCATATTTAACTCCGTGATGGTGACGAGAAGACAAGATCCCAACGCACCTATTAATAACACAAGTTAAGGAGACTGAAATAGTGCATTTGCATTACACGCTGTTCATACTACCATCCACCAGAGCCAATCCTTTCAGGTGTAATAAAGTGAAGTTATTGTGATTAGAGAGTTCATAATACCATTTGATCAAGCGTGGAGCTGGATCACAGTGGGCTGTATACCAAAACCAAATCCCCATGAAGCAGTAAAATGGGGAGTGCAAGAATGGGCACACATATCCTGCACGGAAAATAACAAGTTACTACAAAGCCATGTTTGTTTTCAAGTAGTCAATCAAGAGAGTTTGCATACTAGGTAACTTTACATCATGAAAATAAGTTATTTCATAAATTGCAAATGAAATGCAACCACAAAAAAAAGTCTCTTGATGCTTACAGACAGAAAACCCCAGATTTGAGTTCTCAGTTTGAGAAGTAGCTCTTCATAGTTTTATTGGAACAATTAATTATACTTCAGTAACATTATAATTATTTTTCTACTCGTGCTTATTATTTACAAATTGTTTTACAATAACTAACCTGTATCCAGACACCTCTAGAAGTCCCCACATGTAGTGAGGCTGAGACAGGAGTATCCTGAAGCCATTTTCCTGGGCGGGGGAGAGAATGGCTGGAAAGTTGCGTAGCAGAAAAGGACCTGGGGGTGTTGGCTGACAGCTGGTTGAACACAAGCCAGCAGTGTGCCCAGGAAGGCCAATGGCATCCTGGCCTGTATCAGAAATAGCATGGCCAGCAGGAGGAAGGAAGCGATTGTGCCCCATACTCAACACTCGTGAGACTGCACCTCAAGTACTGTGTTCAGTTTGAGGCACCACACATACGAAAGACAATGAGGTGCTCGAGCAGGTACAGAGGAGGGCATTGGAGAACATGTCTTATGAGGAGAGGCTGAGGGAGCTGGGATTGTTTAGCCTAAAGAACAGGAAGATGAGACCTTATTGCTGTCTATAGGTACCTGACAAGAGGATGTAGAGAGGCCAGTGTTGGCCACTTCTCCCTAGTAACTAATGACAGGACAAGTTGTGCCAGGGGAAGGTCAGATTAGATATTAGAAAGATTTTCTTTACTGAAAGAATAGTTAAGCATTGGAACAGGCTGCCCAGGGAAGTGGTAGAGTCACCACCCCTGAAGGTGTTCAAAAAACAGGTGGATGTGGCGCTCTGGGACATGGCCTAGTTGGGCAGAAGGCTGGACTCGATGATCGTGGTCTTTTCCAACCTTAGCAATTCTATCACTGTTATCCTCTACAGAAACAGAGTAAAGAACACTCTTGTCCTAAGTAGCATTGTTTTAAACATACCACAACATTTTTAGGAAAACTTGAAAAAATAGTTTTATGTATAAAATGTACAAAAATTCACATACAAAACAGGAAGAATAGTTTCTGCATCTTATGTACGTAGAAACTTGCTTGACAAGCACAGCAATTCAGGAGTACAACCACTGAGTGCTCCTAGAAAAACTCAAGGAATAATGTGGCACAAAGTGTGAAGGTACAATTGTTATTTATTTCAGAGATGCAGCAAAGAAATCCTAGGGACCTTAACTTGATCTTCACTTGAGGCCTTCAGAGCCCAAATGTGATTTTTTCATTAGAACACAGAAGTCAAAATAAATATACCTAATGAACGTATCCAAGTTACCAGGTAAGTCTAACTTAAAACTTAGTTTCTTTTATCACTTATTCCAGAACAGCTCATTAATTTAAGAACTTGTATTGATTTTGTGGTTCATTTACACATTTAGAATGCTTGTGCATTTTAAGACTTAAGTTTTGTAGGAGAGAGCATCTCAAAAACTTACCATATTATCATGGAGAGGAGAAGAGATGTTTGCTTTGTTTCTTCCTTTAAAGCATTAAGTTACGTAAGATTTAGGAAAACTTTCCCCTCGTCTACACTCTAAAAATATCCCTTAAAATGTGGCAGAAGGCTGCATATACACAAGACAAATACAAATTCAAGTACACCAAAGAAATGGCAGGACAAATAGTTTAATCCTTCCTCGAGATAACTGCCATATTCACAGCTTTGAAATGGATGAAATACAAGTCTATTCTTTATTAGTGGAGATAAATGTTTGTCACCCTAATCTCCAATATGCTATTCTTCCATAACTGTGGGGTATATTCCCAGGTCAATCTGTGGGAGATTTAAGCAGACGATGTTAATCCTAGCACAAAACTTAAGGAACATAAATCTGTTCCAAGTGTTGCAGAACATTTTAGCCATAGGCAGAAGCTCCCATCAAACAGGACACAGTCAAGATAAAAATCAGGCTGTTCTAATACCCTTAGGGCTTTATCCTGCTAGCACTAACTGATAGCGTTACTTATGAGAGATACTGGCAGAACAGAGCAACAGCAAGGAGAAAAAATAATAATATCTCAAATCCTTTACTGAAGCAGGTAATTTTAATGAACGTTTATCTGTTTTGCTTGTGACTGAAACGGTGCAACAATATTAAACTGTTTTGATCCCACCCTTTTCACTCTGCTTACATGTGCAGTGTATATTCCATAAATATCCCACCTGACTGTTCACCCCAGAATGTTTGCCAGAATGATTACAGACTTCAAATGTCTTTAATGTCTTTCAGAATGGCTGCGGCATCTTGGTTTTGAAAAAATCAAGCTTTAAGAGAGGCAAACCGCCAAGCTCAAAAATCGGCACCCAAATCTAAACCTGGAGTTCCTATCCCTCTATTTTTAATAGAAATATTTCATTGTATTAGTTTCTCTTTCTCTCTTGATTTTATTGAAAATATTAGCCCTTTATTTACACCACAGTTCCTTGTTAATGCTTCAAAGTGAAAACCACACACTGTTGTTTGACGTGGACTAAAACTGTTTAACGTCCGCGTCAAATAAGTGGGCGTTACACACCTAAATGCATTGCATCACACCTTTTAATTTTTCTTTTTCCCAATCAGTCTAATTTCCCCTAAGGCAAGACACTAGAATAATCACTTTGTTACATTTACTGACAATGACCCTCAGAAGGTGATAACATTTTGATCCCATTTGATTACATGAGACTTAATAAATCCTAATGGAAACACAAGTAAATCCTCTTTCTTATCACTTGTTCTCATTAATTTCGGCAGTCACTATAACTTAGCCACGCAAAGGGCTTTAAAGCACACATGGAGTACAAATGAAAGAGAACTTGCACTGCCTTTCACTTACATCTTTAATCTTGTTCACTGAACAAATTTAGGATAACTCTAAAAACATTAAAAAACAAAGAGTCCCAAGCATGCCAAGACAGAGCTGTCAGAGTGCTGGCAGGGGTTAACACTGCTGTGATGCTGACAGTGCAGCAGCAGCCCGCGGGAGACAAGATCCAGAAAGCTGCCCACCCAAGAGCTCACAGTCTAAGCAAATAAACAGGATGTACCCAGAAGCCCATAAAAAAACCCAAACGTGACTATGATTATCGTTTTACTTCTTACTGACACTGTGGATGTACTGAGTCATTAGACGGGATTTGGGCAGAGCAAGCAGAAAAAAGGGACAACTTCTAAGGAAGTGTGTGCCATGTGAAGAAAGTGATGCCAGCGAAGGTGTGAAGACTGTCATAGGAGAAGCAGGTGGCCAGAGCATCAAGCCTCACACTGCTGAAAAAACCCATTCTGGCAAGGGCGGTCACCTACAGGTGCTCACATCGGCTGCGCACAGGCTGTTCCGGCAAGCCAAATTGAAGCGCACAGCTCCAGCGGGTAGCCGTCATCTCTATCTCCCTACCTGATGCCACCTTTAGAAAATAGAGGTCCTGACATGAGAAATCAGAGTAGTCCACAAATGAGCCAACTGTGCTGAAATCTGGTTTGACTGCAGAGGTCAGGACAGCTCATCAGCCAGCTGCTCTGCTGGGTAAGTGTAAGGAGACACTCGCAGCTTGCTGCCCCTCCAGTGTAATTGCACATCTTGTTCTTTGTAATCATGCTTACCACTTATGCGCTGCTGTAGAGACATAACTAATCCTCACAGATCCCACTGAGAGGCAGGCAGAAAAGTATTACCAGGACCATTTTACAGATGGAGAGAAATACATACTACCTACAGGAGTCAGTTAATGACTGGAATAACCTGATACACTTCCACAGGCCTGGGAGGATTCAGCCTCACACGTGCTGGTGGCCAACTTGGCCAACAGAGATCAAGTCATTTGTCAAAAGCCAAGGGTGTTACTTTGAGATACAGGATGAAAACTCTTACAGTGCTGAAGCCAGCCTTATTCTCAGGTCACTGTACAAATCATACCTGCTAAATACCCACGGGGGGTTGCTCTGGTGGGTTTTATTGGGGGATTTGGTTTTGGTTGGTTGGTTTTTGGGGTGTGGGGTGCAGGCGGTGGTGGTAGAGGTTTTTTTATTGTTGCTTTGGAGGGGTTTTGTTTGTTTCATTTGTTGTTGTTTGTTTTTTTGTTTGGTTTGTTTGGGTTTTTTTGTTTTGGTTTTGTTTTTGGGGTTTTTTTTAAATGAATCCATAAGGGATTCTAATTAAAAAGAGGCCCAAGTAAAACTAAAACTTTTGCTACAGTTCCCCAAGTTAAAGAAAAGCAAGTCCCCCCAATTTGATTAATTCCGATAAGAATTGCGATCGCTGTTTCTGCAGCACCCATAAAATACCATAGTAGCTGCTGCCAGAAGACAGTTACTTACAAATGAAATGCATAGTATGTGAAAAACAGGACAGAAATGTACAAATGACATGGTGCATATACAGTAAATAATATGAAGAGGAGGTGGCATGGTCTATTTTTCTGTCTTGTTATTAGGCTACGTATGTTATTCTCAAATGCCATGGTAGGTGAGAAAAGAGCTTCAATAGTAACCTTCCATTATTTTTAAGGTCTCAAAGTAAAAAAATCAAGCAAACGTCAAGCTATTTCTGTGTTTAAAACCACAAATGACCATAACAGTCAAGCAACCATCCAAACTTCCAAAACAATCATGAAATGATGTCACTTGTTCTTTGAACTGTTCTGACATAACTTAAATTGTATTTTCCATTTTTCTTATGGATTTAGCATTGCTAGGAACTTTAGGAATGGAAAACTATCTTATCAGATTGGTTTAAACAAGCATCTGACTCCAGAAGGAAAGGTTTTAAATAAAATTATCATCACAAGCCCAAGAGCCACACCGGGGAATTGACCCCGCAGATATTTTCAGATCCACTGCTGTTGCTCCGTCCCTTTGCCATGTACATTGCCCATCAAAACAGGAGTTCTGTTGCTTACAACCCAGCACTGAAGTACTTTTGCATTAGCAAGAAACATTCACAAAGCCATTTTAAATCAGATTGTTGTTTTTAACCAGGTCCACAGACAGAAACATCAATACAGTGGCTAACTAAACTTTCCTTCCACACCATCTTTATGCTGCTGTGAACTTTCCCATCCTTTGGTAGTGTTCACTTTTTAAACTCTCTGCTTTAACAAAAGGCAGCAATGTTCTTCATCGTCACACTAAAAGGAATCCGTTCTAACCATCTTAGACTCGGGTGGGAGGTGAAAGGGGGAGAGATTTTATCTCCAAAACGAAGCTATTTGCTGTCAGTCTGAGCAGCTAGCTATTCCAACCAGGCCTTCCTCTGGTCAGGCACCAGCTAGAGCAGCACATGTCCCTCCTCAGCAATAATAATAAAGTTCCAAACCTGCCATACCTTCAACACCAACTGCACACACACACAAAAATGCATGGTTTGCTCGTTGGTTGCTAATTTTTAGGATCACTGCTGAAGGACACACAATGGTTTCATGAAGGGCACCACACTGGCTTCTTTTCTGCTTGAAGCTGCCAGCAGGATTCACTATGGTTCACTGTATGTCAAGAAAATAACGTTTTTCTTCGGCTTCGGAAGAGGATATGGGATTAAATATACCTTACATGGCTGAATTTATAGAACATGAAGGTAAATGATGCAATACTATATATATCCCAAAGCCAATGTTAACATAGAAGAAAAAAAAAAAACCACCAAAACCTCTGGTTTAAATAATCAATCCAGCTTGTTTAGTAAACTACCTGGCTAACAGCCAAAAGATGGCAATTTCAAGGGGTTTTATAGATTCACTCAGACAAACAAAGATCCATTTTCTAGAAGAGGACTCGCAATTCACCAACTCCTTAAGTTAAAAGAAACAGAGGAATTCTGCCTTTTCCCCACCTTCTGTTACACAGCTTTACAGTCAAACCGTACACCTCAGAATAAATCAACTCGCCTGTTTACACTAGGCTTTCCTGCACAATTGTGCACAATCTGACTACCAGTTTTTAGGGATTATGTAAATAGTTATCAGTGTCGTGTGGTTTCAACCAGTAGAGGAAAATCCCAGATAAAATTACTCACCAAAATGACCTTTATAGTTTTCCTTTAGCATACAAAATGAAGCAAGAAATTCTTGTAATGAGTGTTAAGTGCATTTTAAGTAACATTATTTCAAAAGAAAGAATGAACTATGAAAACTTTAAAGAAATAAAAATGAATTTGCACAAACCGTGAAGGCAATCAAGAGACAAATGAGATGACAATTTCCAAACAATCTAGTACCACAGTGGATAAACATAAAATTTTTCAAAGGATTTTAGGGCACCAAAAGATTCCAACAGCAATCTCTCAACTGAGTGCCACTAACAGTCGTTCAGTGCTTCGGGGATCTCTGAGCCGTAGTGCAGTAGGGTCACTCTTGGATTATATGGTATATAATAGATGTGATAAGCTTGGTACAGATACAAGTGTATGGATAATATAGGTATTTCAAAACCTATTAACACGAGGTAAGAAAAATAGTAAAAAAAATAATTTTTGTTCTCTTTTACAACATGAAAGCATTTGCTTTTTGTCATGAAAACACATTCTGACTTCTCACTGGAGAATTGTAAACCAAATTAATCAAGTTATTTTTTTCAGCATGCAGAACTATTTGGGGGCCAAAAACGGGGTAGGGGTGAAGGGGTAGAAGAAAAGCTGAAAAAACAACCCCACGCCACACAGGTAACTTGAGTCGGCCAATACACAACCTAACGTTTCCCAGCTCCAAGTACCACACGGCGTCACCGGAAGTGTTATGCTAACAGGATCCCAGACCCCGGCAGCAGTACAGCAGCGAATGATCCAAACCTGTACCGCATCAGGTAACTTTGCAGCTGTGCTGTGAGCCCAAGCAGAGCAGCAAGGCAGAGCAAAGCCCGCGGGTCAGCACCAAGCCGCAGCCATGCGGGAGAAGGGGAGACACAAACCTCCTGCCTTAGTTTCCCCACCTGAAGCAACAACATTTCCCCACCTAACACCAGAGGACTGAAAAGGTTAACTCGTATGCAAAATGCTTTTAAACGGAAAGCGCGCTGTATTTCTCTCCTTTCAGCAATGGCAGTCATCCTCACAGAAATCTGAGTAGCCGCGAGCTTCCTACTCAGCCGGTTATAAAAGTCACGGTTCTCTCGATAGCTCTGCATGACCCACTTCTGCACCCTGAGCCTGCTGCGGGAGTATTTAAATGTCGAGCTTATCAGTATATAAACTGGGAGGAAGCGTATTAGGAAAAGGGAAAATTCATGACACATAAAAGGCACTGCTTATTCTGATGAAATTTATTATAACCCATTTGAGTTAAAATATCACACACGTAAGAGACCTTAATGCAACCGTAATCCAGATGGGAGCAGGAGAAGACTGAGCGGACTGCGCACTCGTGCAGAAAGGATTTGCTCCTGAGCCTGGCAGGCCGAGACGTAACCAGCTGCGTGTTTGCGTGTGTTTGGGGCCAGCATCAGCAGCGTAAAAACAAAGATCCCTACGGCCCTGGAAATTAATGGGAGGAAGTGAGATGTGGAAACAAACTGGGAAGAGACATATCAAAGGTTTCAAATCTATTCAGTATCAGACCTTGTGGGGTAAAGGCACAATGGATCACAGCTGATTAACACCAAGTCTGGCTCTAACTGCCGGTGTGCACAGCAAGCAGCAAGACAGCAACCCAAACTCTGCAGGCAGCTTCAGGGGTCTCCAAGACAAAAATGTGAAAACAACCATTTCCATCGAAAGGGTTCTTCCACAAATTGCTTAAAGTGGTTTTACTCCATTCCATCCCCTTACACAGAGAGGCTGTACTGGTTTCCACTTATCTTTCCTGAAACTGAGGCACAGCCACCCTGCTGCTTGTTTGCAGACGAAGGAGGACAGCAACTGGATTGCTGTTCAGTCCCATTTAATGTACAGCACAAGGAGTCTGGCCACTGGCGCTTTCCGCTAAGGCTGCTGGTGACTCACTAGCCAAGACACACGTACACATGTGCAACCCTGCAAAAGATGCCCTGTAAGTGGAATTGTGTGTCTCCTTTTCAGAGGCTTCTTCCTGCACTGCTGCCTCCCTCCCCTCCTGCCCATCTCTGACCAGCACAGGACTGTACAAGGCAAGTTTGCATTTATAGCCTGGTGCCGGCATCGCTGCTTCGGAAATAAAGCGGCAACATGAAAAGACACCAGCCTAGCTCCTTTCACATATTTTGTATTTCTTCAAAACCATGTTTCCCCTGCAGTTCACTTGGCAAGTAGAACACATGCTCTACACAGCTTTAGTTCAGTTCATCAGTGCTGATACCACATGAAATATTTCAAATACTGAATTAAGGAAATCATGGTTCAAAACACCTACTATTACTTGACTATGTCCTCAAGAAATATCATTACTGATTCCCCAGATTAAATTATTATCAAATATTTCTGGACAGCAAAATAGATGCCTTTAGCATCAATTAACTAGGAAGCCTGAAGGCAGTATGGTAACAGATACAGGAGTTGTTACTGTGTCAACAATTCACACGTGGTGCTAAAAACAGCTGAAGCTCAAGAGACCACCAATGGCAATTGTCTTTGTGATGACCACATGAACTACTCCCCGGTAAGACTTCTCCTAGACCTCAAGGGCGTGGTCTATTTCATCTCATCCAAAATAAAAATTAAAATCTTCCTCTATTTCTTGTCTTTATTGAGAAAAATCATTAAACCACAAGAAGTTACAGCAATGCTAAACCTGGGACATAAATAAAGCAGGATGTGTGTTCCTTCAGAACACAGGACAGATAGTCAGGGACAGACAAACTTAACTCTCATTTCCTTCATCTTGAATGAAGTGAAAGATTTTCAGAAAATCCATGCGGAGAAATATTAAATCAATCCACTGAGCTTGTTTGGCTTATGTCCTTTTATGGGCCTCATAACTTTGTTAAAATGGTAAGCTGTTATTAACAGTTCTGAAACAAGCAAATACATGCACTGCTCTTCAAACAGTACACACATAGCAAATCTGTAAATCAAGAAATCTATTATATTTGTAACTATCAAAAAAGAATCCTGGGGATGTTATTTCTGGACATCCAACAGGAACTCTCCCTTCAGAGTGGCTTATTTCTCCACAGGTACACAGGATTGCAGGTGTAGTTGGAGCTGTGTCTAACACACAGGACACCATTAGCAACAACGGGCAGAATTTATGAAGTCTTGAAATGAATTTGCCGTACAAAGAACGGAGTGCTGGCAGCTCAGCAGGTAACTAGCCTTACTGAAATGCAACTTAACACTTCAACTGGATTTATACTTTCACATTACTATTCAATGAAATACAACATATGTCTCCTGTAGCAAAACCAAACTTTTTGGAAAACAAGGACAATTCAGCTCAGTGTCAGTGAATATAGTCTAAGTACAAGAAACAAGATGGCTCAGCACGAGCAAGTATTTTAGAATAATAACAAAATCCCCAAAAATCGCCACCACTATCCTGTTTTATCCTCCTCCAAGTTCCTTAATTCAGCATAATACTGTCTAGAGTTGCTTTGAATTATCACACTGAACATACAATGGAAGTCACGGTGAAATTGTAAGCAACGCTTACATCTCCTGGAGTTTGGTGATAATATGAAAACTGCTCCTTTTTCTCTCTCGGTTTTAAGGCACATTTTAAGCCTTTGTGTTTGCAGACAGTATCTATTATGTGTACCTGCCCACTGAACCTGCAACAGCCAGCAGACAGAGGATTTTCCTATAGACATTTTTCTTGAACAACGTCAATAGCTTGCCTTACTAAATACAAACATCCTACAGGGGTAGTACTGTTCGGTCAGCAGCACTGCCTCTCCGAGTCTAGACAAGCACCACTGCGATACCATTTTGAAATACCTGCAAAGGGGTAAGGTGTCCAACTCCTGGCCAGCCACGGGCTTGGTCTCACTGCTTTGAGCTCTGCAGTAACAGCAGCAGCTCATTACTAGACTTGGAATTTTTAGCGTAATATTTAAACTCTCGCTGAAATAAGGAAGCGCCTCTAGATAAGCCAAGGAGCATGCTCACGCTCGCTAAGAGTAGATGCTATGATTTGTGCTAATGAGACAGAAATAGCAGCGCGACTGAGACCCAAGTACACGATATGACACGTGCAGCTGTCTAAATAGCTCTGCTGTCAGTGTCACTGCCTGCTAATGGCATTCCCTTCTGCTTGGCCTCATCTCTCCACAAGAGCTTAAACATTCAGGCACTTCCAGCTCAACCTAGACTGAACTACGCACTTAAATAGGAAAACCAGCCACACGACTAGTTATGATTTCACTCATTTTGGAAAGGATTCAAGAACACTTGCATTGTATGGCAAGAACTCGAGCAACGCTTGTTTCTGGAGTATTAGAAGGAAAAAAAAAAAAAGGAAAAAAAACCCCAAACAACCAAACAAACCAACACAACAACAAACAAACACACACACACACCCCCCACTCCAAAATTAACAAAACAAAACAAAAACCCCTGGTGGCAATTTTTTATTATCTTTACAAAGGTCTTTTTCAAAGCAAAAGAGGTAGGAAATAGAGCACTTACATCTCCCATACAGCAAACATTAATATATTACTGGGAAAATACCAACAGAAAATTCTCTAGCTGTTTACTTGTCACCTCACCAAGAATGTGTTTTACTGGAGAAACTACTTTCTGGTGAAGTATTGCATGCACTTTGGGCACTTTTATGTTTGAAATGCCTTAGAACAACCTCAGGCACATGAACTTGAGTTAGAAATGTCCCCAGTGGTTCACCAGTTCAGCAGAGGTATGCCATGGCACTGTGATGGTCTTACAAACCTTGCTTTAATTTCAAGGGAAGAAAAAACATATTTTATTTATTTTGAGACTTATCCTCTAAGTGCATTGTAATCCCAGGATAACATGGTGTGGATCCAGCACTCATTTCACTTCAGTTCCTTCCTCATAGCACCCACACAACCAGTAAGGTATTAACAGATAAAAGTTTCGGTTTAAAGACCTTTCTTCTCTAAGCAATTATGTGTCCCTGCAACAGAATCTACTCAGTGACAGCAAAAACCCTGACAAAACACTTTTAGGAGTTCTTGGGAGCATGCATATTTTCTGAAGTCTGGATGTCATCACATGATCCTGGACCTAGACTTCATTTTCAGATTCTGAACTGGCACAAAATTTTGGATAGACCAATTCAAGAAAATAAGAGAAGCTTATTTATGATTTCAATGGTGGCACCAGAGTATTAGAAACTAGCTAAATATAGCAAAATACACACCACACCTTTACTAACCAACAAGAAGTGAGCTCAAAGACAGAACTATTTATCTACCTTATTAGTCCAAAGGATGTTTAGTGAAATACAGGTCTTTTCTAGGTCTGTCACTCACCAGACGAACTCTGCTGTGTGTAATGAACAGAAGAGCTCACACCACAGGCAGCAAGCATCACACTCAGACACTGAATAGCATACCAGACACTGCTGCAACTTCTAAAATGTCAGGATGACCAACAGAAAGCACCTTCTCACAACCAACTTAATTTTGAGCTTAGTGAGGACTACTGTTCTCCTGAGGGCTTTTGCACATGTAGAAGAATATACAAACGGTCAGCCCCGGACACTGGGGCTTTTTAACAGCTTTAAATTCTCCTGAGAAAACATAGTTGCAAAGGAAATTAAACCTAGATATCAAAATCCACGCAGCACTTAACAAAAGCAAGTATTTCTTTGCCAACATATTGATAAAGCACCAAATGCATTCAGAACCCCCAGGAATCTAGCAGATTTGAGAGTTTACAGACACTAGTTTAAAAAAAAAAACCAAGTCAAAACAAACTCCTACATATGGAGCTTACAAGAGAACTACCATACAAAGGTATACCTCCAAAGACTAGGTCTAGCTCAGGCAATTATCTTTATGCCTGCCAGTTTAACACCAAGCTCAGAGCCCAAGGCTTCTGGTTGGCCTGGGCTGCAGGAAGAGTTTATGCCCCACACCAGAAGATCCCAGTCATCTGTACATTGGCCCATTCTGGCTGCTGGCAGTGCCCTGCACCTGGGCAGAAAGGCCAGGTGAGGGTGGAGAAAGGCAAGTTTGATGGAAACACTCAACATCTGTGCAAATTAATGAGTTCTATTTAATTACCTCCCAACAGAAAGATTAAACAGGGTGCAACTGGCGATACAAAATTGTCCTAATGGGTTCCACTGCTTGAATCCACCACTCATCAAGTTGAATTGATTTTTAAACAGTGGAAATTCAAACAACTCCCACGAGAAACTAACACAATTCCCATCTCAATCAAATGCTTTGCAATAGTTACATATAAAATGTAATTTTTGAGGAGGGAGAGTCAATTATTTCTTCCCCTTTCATTCCTACCAGAGACCTGGTGATTTGACAGTATTATCTGAACAATGCTGGAATACCAGCCCAAACTGGGGAGGAAAAAATGTACAAGCATACTACAAATAATAGTTTGCTAATTACTCAAACCCACATTTTTAAATAAAATCAGTAGCTAAGTATCTTGAGTGCTTGAAATAACAAGACAGTTAGGCTACTGTTAGGTTCTTTATAATCCAAACCTTCCTGAAATAAATTTGCAAGTAAGTGAGTGTCCTGAAAGTAATTTAAGATAGCAATTAAATTATGCTTTATAGTACGTTCCCAAAGCAAAGATTTCATATTTTGCTGCTAATTTTGAGTATCCATCTGAGCCACTTCAAGAGTGCCTGATTCAGAATGTGCCACAAATCCTCTACATAGTTTCTCCTTGAGCATGAACAGTTTTTGAGCAAAAATCACTGAGTTCAAGGAAGCCCTGATTTCAGAAAAAAAAAAAAAAAAAGAAGTGTATTTTAATATTAAAAATAAACACAGTTGTATAAAACCAACCCCCATCTTTTCACATGAACATACGAAGATTTCTACATAAATACACAAAATACTACACAAGCCTTTTAGAAGGCTTTTTGCCATGACCTCTCAAGATAGACTCAACTTCAACTATTTCCACTTCATTTCATCAGAAGAAGATTTGAAAAATATATATCGAGAGCTGAAAATATCTATCTAGAGCTGAGATGCTGCCTGACAATTCCTATCTCACAAGTGATTAATGTGCTGACAGTTTGCCAAAAATGGTCCATTTATCCACTCAGCGGGTAAGCAAACATTTGTGAGGACAATTGGTATCTATGCAAGGTGGCCACAGACTGAGTGGTCATCAGGTGTTAAATAGTAACTGACATTTTAAATGAAATCCAAGGGCTGTCAGCATCCAAGGTTCACTGAACTGGAGCAACCGAATGGAAGGCGAGCAAACGAAAATAGCTGGAAGGAAAGAGCACATGAAATAGCTGGATGTCTTCTCAGAGGCAGTTCTGTCTAATTTTAATTTTGCTAATCAATACCATCACAATAAAGCATTTCCAATATTGGTTTTGTGTAATTCTTCTTCATTAAATCATACTTGCATGAAAGGAAATCAAAGTCACCCAGCTTTAGAGTGAGGCTCTATTCCAGGTGACATCGCATACTTAAAGGGCGAGGGGGGTGGTGTTGGAGAAGAAGGAAAAAACCACCCTGTGCAATGTTAAATACCTAACAGGAGATGGCAAATCAAATGGGAATTACTGTGGTAAAAACATAATTAAAAACTTGATTGAAGTTAAACAGAATTTACATAACACTGCAAATTAACTTTACGCTGACAGCATTCACAGGGAAAGCAATAAAAAGGCATTTCATTAGTAATCTATATTTAAATAATATGTACAATAGAGTTGTTCTAATGAGAAACACAGGGTTTTTAATAACCACACTTTCCAAAGGCTGCCAAGAGACATTGCTATCACTGAATTTTCTGCACATAAACAATCTTCGGCGCTATCACGTGTGGAGTGTAGCCACGAGCCTCAGCAGAGGTTGGTGCTCTACAGCTTCATGATATAAATTAACTGCATTGAAAACACCGTTACACAGCCCTGGGCCCCTCGGCCTCTGGACTTCATGTGAAGGCATAGTCCAGTTTCAGCAGAACCAGGGCTTCTGGTTTACCTGAAGTTTTCTTTCATAAAGACTGTATTATTCTTAGTTTCTGTTGAATGTTTAACTGGCTTGTAGCAACAATCCTGCTTGGTTACCTTTCATAAATAATCGAGTCGTCTCCTCAGCTCACCCAACCATAAACTTAAACCCATGTCCTATAACCAGTGAGGTAGTTTACAATGGTATTTTTTCCTGTATTTGTACTTTTGAAACCAAGGGACAAAGTCCATAATTTCATGAAAGGATTATGCTGCCTCCAGATACAGGCAGCCACCCATTGCAATTTCTGACTACAACTGGGTTTTTCAACAACTTAGACGGCTGCTCGATGCGATCTCTACATCTCTCTACTGAAAGTCCATCCCATGCAACAGTTACTCTGAAAGAAAAATAATTGATCAATAGCAAAAAAATCAAAAATCTTTAACAAAAATGAAACACAAAAGTTTCTTCTGGTGGACTTTTTGACCTAAGACAAATAATTTTACACCTTTCCTGGAGATACCTGCTGTGTGTTTTTGGTACTGTATCTTGTACAACAAATAAAACCAACAAAAGCAAAATTTGTATCTTGGAATGATAAACATCAGAGAGCTGCACATGAAAAGGGCACCGGATACTATGAAACTATGATGTTGAAATCAACGCTACTTTAATCAACACGCTCTAGGATATGCAAAGACTTGATTTCTCTCATTGACATGTCTCCAGCTTATGTGACAGGACCTAAGTGAAATGGCTATAAGCCAAGTGATTTCTTTCCCCAAGTGCCCTAAACACAAGCCCCAAGAGTAGGAATCAAGGGAGATGCTCTGCAGACTGCCCTGGATCAGGAGCTCTTCGGAGACCTGGGAAGGATTGCAGGCTTTCTGCCTAGTGCAGGACTACTGCAGTCACTGACTACACACATGCTCCTCTGTCTCTTAGGAATCAATATTTTTATTTTTTTAATGCCATTAAACAGGAAAAAAAATAGTCTTTAAACAATGTGTCTGTGACATGTTTTCTTATCAAAATGAGTTTGTTTTGGGTTTTATGTCAGTAAGAGAGAAAACAAGCAAATGGTGTTTTATTCTGTTTTGGCTGCTGAACTGCATTAAAAAAATATATACATAGAGATTAATTTCCTCACGTTTGTTGATAACATTTGCTGAACACTTGTCAATCATGCCAGTTTTACTTTTTCTGTCAAAAATCCACAAGTTATAGAATTACTTTCTTCTCCAAAGCATGTAAAAAAAAAAAAGCCAAACCAAACCAGAGCACTCTATCTTCTGTCTTGCTGAGGCACATGAATACCAATGTCATCTCCACACGTGGGTTTTTTTGAAGTAGATGACCAGCTTACAAAGCTGATGATGACGCTTGCTAACCAATGCTAGTTATGAGAGAGATCATAAAGATAAGGGAACGAGCTGGAAGAGAACCCCATTGCCTTTACCCTAACAGCCACTGCGGAAAAAGCATGCATGACATTATTCCAAATGTGCCGGTGACCTAAATTGTAAAGTTATATGTTGCTCCTCTGCTAAAGGTTGCACACAACTTCCAGATTTTAAGTATTTCATGCAAACTGTCCCATTCCCCCCCACCAAAAAAAAAAATCTGACATTACACAAGCAAGATGTACACATCCCACAGTTTTTCCAGAGCACTGAACAAATCAAGGTCATCTTCCTTCCCATCTCCCGAGACCTGCACCCATTCTGCTGTTACATCAAACTGCAGAAATTATCACAAAGAAAGTTCCTTTAGAGGCAAGAGGGAGAGAGGCTCAGATCTCTCCAAGTACATAGTAAGTCTGGAAAAATGTACAGTGAGTAACACGACAAACCTCCAGAAAATCTCTCTCATGACAGAGCAGGTTCTTCCCATGGGGACAGCTTGTTTTGCCAAGGTGGACAGGAGGAGGTGCATCGTCCTCAGGCTCACCCAGAAGAAAGGAACTGCCCCATCAGCTCCGAGAAGAGTATCGACACACCAGGAAGCCAGCTGCGCTCGGGGCTTTGCCTTTTTAATACAGTTTATTTATACTCAAGAGAATGCAGCTCACGTGCAGTATCGACCCAGGTTGGAGGGACTATGCTTTCACCGTGGAGGACACAGGGAAGGAATGTGTTTCTAAACGCCTTTTCCATGCTGCCTTTGTGCTGTACCCTGAGAACAATACAGGGTCTAAAGGGGGTACTGGAGTTTGGGGCAAAAGGATATAACTAAAGGATTGGGGCGGGGGGGGAGAAGTTGTGTTGCAGTAAAAGCTACAGGTCTAACCAGGACTCCATGTCCATTGTGCTACACACTGCACGAACACGTGAACATGAAATGATATTTCTTTTAAAAAGTTTGTAATTCAATTAATAAACAGAGAAGACCTGGAGCATTTTTTTAAAGCTACTTAAAACAACATGAATGCCCAGAAATACACCAGCAGATGGGTCTCGGTAAAGATGTTGCAAGCTTCAAATTTTTCTTTTGATGAGAGCTATCAAAATAATTATTCTTAGGCTGCAACACAGCAGTCATGGCAGCTACAGACATGATTTAGGTGGAAAACCAGAACATACATAACAGTGAAAACCAAGTGCTCTTGCAATTTTTTTCATAAGAAAAGGAAGAAGGCTTTATCTTTTGGCCACGCAGCATTTAGAAATACACTACTTGTTTGGTTTGAGGCACTTGCTGGACACTATTGGCAAAAAAAAGCAAGTTGAGGGCAAAATGCTATTTGATAGCAAACTGCTCACACACACGAAAAAAGATTTTTATAAAAAACTTAACTTATGGGTTAGTGACAAAACCAAAAAATTGCTCCTTTGGAAAACACAGATCTCTCTCTTTCTGTGTAGACAATCTGTATCTTCATCTCATGATGTGTTGCACAGCTAACAATTTTTCATAAACTGAGGAAAACTGATTGAACTCACTTGCCAGATTTCATACAAGAAAAACACGATCTTTGAAGCTGCTAGTCGGTGCAAGAGGGAGAGATCAGTATTTCTAGCTGAGCGTACAAAGCTTTTGCTGACTCTCCCCAGCCCAGCCTTAGAATCACCTCACACCAACAGCCACCTCCAAAACTGTCCTCTGATCTGCCCTTAAGTTTTTCACTGATTGTCAATTACCTCTGAAGCTGTTCTTTACTGATGCTCTATGTGCCTCTATGCACACACGTGTGCTTATTATGTGGGTTTATTTTAGACAACACTTTCAAATAAAAATGTTCATGACGTGGCAGAAACCTCTCGTAAGTGCTCTCTTCCCACTTTCAGCAAACTTACTGGATATACCATCAGCTCAGCAGTCCTGAGGACTTAGAGTATGAGTTAGGACACATTAGCTAATTCTAAAGGTCCTTCTATAAATCTAAAGATTATATGTAATTTTATATACAAAGGTTACCATTACATTATTTACTATTTTGTATTTCAACAGATGAAAACTCCAGTAGTAATCTACTTAATATAAGGAGTAATTCCACAACATTAATTACCTGCAGACAGTAACTCTGCATGGATTTTACCAGGGTACATCAGATGCCATACAACATTTTAACAAGTTTGCACACACTTTGGCCATTTTTTACATCATATGCTTTAGAAAGAAGAAAAAAATTTTAAAAATCCCCCAAATCTCTACACTAACAATCTCTTTTAAGTCAAAATAAATGAGATATAGTTGAAAAGCTGAATAATTTTCACTCGTGAGAGAAGAGGAAGCGGGAACTGTATCCGAGGTTGTAAAACAGTGACACAGCCAGCCAGAGCAACAACACAACAGGCAGTTCACAGAATGACTGAGCCAAAAGACTCTTAAGAGGCATTACTACATAATTATATCACAACAGTGCACCATCATGATCTAGTAAGAGGGCCTCAAGTATTAGTATGGATGTGACAGAAGAAGAGGCTATTTATCCCATAATGATCCTGGTTTCCCCATCTCTAATCTGAAGGCCAGGCTGACAAACCAGAACTGACAGAAATGCCACACAAGATGAAGCAGATTGGATGACTGCTATGGAATAGACCACAAAAGGCTGGCTTGTTTATGAAAGGGGGGGGGGGAATTTAGAATTTTGTTGGCATCATTGCCAAAGACTTAAAAAAACCACCCTTGCCATTAAAAGGCAAGGCATAAGGGAATACCTGGAGACTCAAAGATGCAAAATTACTTTAAAGCAATAAACGGAAAAACCTACTGCCTCCCAACCTCAAGTGCAAGTGTTTCAAACTTTGACTCTCTGAGCTTAAAAAGGCATATCCAGATCCATTTGCTTCTTCATTAACAGGCTGAAAAGAACCCCACACACCAAAAAAAAAAAAGTTCCCTTCCCTCTCATTGGACCCAGCAGTTAAAAGACCTGAAAAAATGCATCCAGCATCCACAAAATCATGCAGCATTGCTCTTAACTTTCTGGAAGTGGAGGATAAAGTCTCCTAGCTGGTATATAAACAGCAAACCAAAACAGCATCCCACTGGCACAGTGCTGCCCTATCTGCCTTGTTCCTTATGAAGAGTCATGGAAGTGGATTTTAAAATAAGCATGATACACCAAGCAACTGCTGGCAATGGTTTAATTTTCTTGTAGGACAATTAAAAAAAAAACAAAACCAAAACCAACAAAGATCCTGATTTCATTTTTTCCAGGTGCACAACAGTTGGATGAAAAGAAGCCTTGGCTGCAGCAGAAGATGCATTTCCTTGCTGACCTCCCCAGAGCAATGAGGGGGTGCAGACAGTGGGCATGGGCTGGGGGCGAAGTGCTGGGGCAGGGTGGACTGGAAGGGGGCATTCACAAATGGGGAGAGGACCGTGGCTTTCCACAGCCAGATGGGTTTACCACACGGAGTTCAGGCCTGGAGAGCACAGCTGCAAGTTATAAATGTCAAGGCAGGCCAAGGCGAGTGGCATCCTCTCCGGGCTGCCAAATGCCAGGCAGCTAGAGCCAGCAGTGCCCAGGGCTCCCTGGTGGGTGCCTGACCAGAGGCACAGCAGTGGGGAAGAGCCTGCTAACAGGAGAGAGCCAGCAAGGGGGGAAGGGGGTGTGCTGCTTTATGGCAGCATGGTAAATCAATTGCATTTTTTACTTCCACTGCTGAACATTATTACACTCTCTCCATAGCTTTTATGAATGTTTGCTTTACACCATAATGTATTAGCCAGAAATCAATAGTCTCTTCCCCTTACAAACTAGTTGCCAATGTCACCACCTTTCCAGCCTGCAGATCAACCAGAGCTGCCCACTGCATCCAGAACAGGAAAAGTGGTTTCTTACTTGTCACATTTCATACAAATCTTCTGCTAGGGAAGCAGAGATAAATACACCTATTTCAAGGCAGCTGCCAACAGCTTTTAAATCAAAGGCTGTGTCTTAAAATATGCTTTTGCATCGAGCAAGTATGGAGGTACCATTACAGGCCCTCATTAAGGAAACAGATCATACCAGGAGCATGTTGAACTGTCTCATCAGGATGTGCTAGGGATGGTTTACTCTAAAGAGAATTGGAAGGAAGGGAAAGTTGCTCTTAAACAATTCAAAGGACAGTAGCAAAAATTACTTTGCTAAATACAAGTAATATATAGAAGACCATTTGTGAAAAGGTGCTCCACATTTATGTCATGGTTTTAAATACAAGTTTTTAACTCATAAGAAAACAAAAAAAAAAAAAGGCAGGAAACACACCATGAATGTAATTAAGACACAAAAAAGACACAGCACTCTACATATCTCACAGCTTTCTCCACAAAGTCCCTTTCTTCCTCTATCAGGCCTTTGCCGAATCATCCAACTTCCAGTCTCCAGCGTTTGCTCCAAAGCTCAAGACGAGTTTCCTAGAACATCTTGTTTGTTTTGTTTCTTTAAAAGCATATAATACTTTCCTCCATTGCTACAGAGCCTCCAAAAGCAGGAATAACCTTTTTAGGCAACATCATTATATCCCCTTAGCCTCCATACTCTTTTCAATTTCACTTTTGCTTGATTTAAAAGTTTTCTCTGCTGTAAATGGGTTAACAGCTATCTTTTCACCATTATCTCCATTTACTCAATCTCCCAGTGGACAGTATCTGAAACTGGTCTTCTGCTCCTCCAAGCCCCATCCTGACTCAGCTGCAGCTGTTGCATGGAGGAGCTCCCCTGTGGTTGGCTTCCAGAGCTTCAGACTGCTCCCTCTCACCCGTATCAAAATAATTCCGTGTCCAGGTGATGGTGCCTCAGAGGCTGCAAGAAAAGCTTTACCAAGAAGGGCTTGCTCATCACCCAGAATAGAGGGTTTCTGCCGTGGAAAATGGCAGCCCTTACTGGGAAGTGTGAGACTGCAGGAGGTCCTCTACCCTACACATGCAAGTAAATCCCTTTTTCTTCCCATTGACATGGACTATATTTTAGCACAAGTTGCTATAACTACATCAACAGGTGCTAAAAAAAAAAAAACCATAAAAATTAGAATAGTCAAGAAGTTCATATGTAGAGGAGTAGAGGCTTCTTTCCTCTCTGCAGCACTGAACAATCAAACTGAGTGTGCGTTTTATATACGACTTCACCTAAGTAGTGCAGCTCCTGAGCTGTTCTCAGAGCTGAGCTGTAGATCCTGCGTGCATAGCTGGCTGTGCCCTCAACTGCCTCACTGAAGAATGCCTGCCAGGAGCCCAGTACAGAGGCGACTGTACCCCCCACCCACTGCCATGCTCACTGCCCACATCACATCCCTCCCCGAGAGCATCACTGAGCTACAACAATCACCTCATGCTCTTGCCCAGCTCTTTGGTAGAAGTCCATTTGTTTACAGGATTGTCTTTTCCTGTGACCCATCTCTGAACACAAAGGGTGAACTGTAACCTTGCTACCGCACCAGGCAAACCTGGGAGAGGAAGAGTCCACTTGCTGCTCTTGTGTGCAGCCCCCACACTTCCCCCCAAAGGGAGTCTCTGTTGCTGTCTAATACTCTTCTGAAAATGGGCAAGTGCCAATTTCCACTAGTAAATTTTATGTTTGTAATGCCTGGTTGGTGAAAAGAAAATAACAGGCTTTTTCATGAAAAGCCCGGAGTTGGTAGTGAAAACACAGAACTGGGAAGCTGCTTAGAGCAGAGCTGGATCCATCAGCCCAGGCTCAGATTACACCTCTGCAAAGCCAGAAAACTGCTGCTGTGGGGGAAAGCCCTCATTCAAACGACAGCCTGAGATAAACCACAATCTGATGACTGTCACAGTCCCTTTGACACCAACACTTACCATCTCCCAGTGTTTACAGACTAATCACTTTAGCCTTCCCAACTGGCTGCATACAAGGCAGCTGCTCATCATGACTTGCATTTTCTTAAAGCTTCCCAGAGCAGACACCCGGGGCTCTGCCATTCCCTCCACTCCTGCGGCTCAGACTGCCCAAAAGGAGGAAGGAGACGCCGATATATTTAAGTTTTTACAATTTCTGTGCCATGGAGAGTCCTTTCTCATTTCTAGTGAACGTTCCTTTCATATAAACCTGAAAGTTAAGTTACTACAGTAACAATTCTGATATAATTTCCTTTAAACAAAAAAATCCCAGTTTAAAAATATTTATATTACCAATTTTTAGAAAGGTTTTCTCAGGCGTTTAAGTTGATATACTTGTAATATACACAGTCTTGTTTTATTTCTAACTTTTTTTAATAAATAAATTATATAAATAGGTTTCTGATTGCTTAGAGCTTCCATCATTAAGTACTGAGGCCTAGCTTTAGGCATAATTGAACTACTGAATTCATCAGCTGCCTAATCATCATTCATTTTGCATCTATTTCTGCTAATTAAAAAGAGAAAAACTCCTAACAACTTTTACATAAATACTGTATTTGTTCTCCACAAAGACGCAAGGCTAATTTACCAGTAATTAACTGATTATCAAAATTTATAGCTGTCACTCTGCAAGGACCAGCACCCAGAGCCACCAGCAAAGGAAACAAAAAGGCTAAGCGAAATCCTTTGTCCCTTACCTGCTGTCACCCACGCTTGCCTGACTTGGGAAAGCAAGGGCAGCAGCCTTGACCCCAGGGGGCTGCACAAACAGGCTCTGCTGGCCCCAAAGCTGGTGGGGGTAACAGGCCCTTGGTGCAAATCCTCTCATCTTCTGCGAGTGCTCAGCCAGGTATTAAATGACCCATCGAGGGAGCAGAAGAAGTCTGCCAACCACAAAAAACCTGGCAGGGGCACTAGACAGAATGAGAGCTCTCAGGGTGTTTATGCAGCCTCACAGCATCCTCTGCCACAAGCTGGAAATTAAGTTTCATGCGTTCTGTCTGCCCTCATCCCTTTGCCTGAAGCCCAGTATAATGCAGGCTCTGCAGCAACATCCTCCCTGCTTAGGCCCCTACTAAGACCAAAATCTTATGCTTTCAAAGAACAGCTGTCAGCATTTAAAGATCTATCCTTTTCTGAGGGGAAAGCCTGGCCAGCTCTTGGAAGCAGAAGGAAAAACTGCCTCGGGTACCAGCTAATCCCTCCAGACACACGTGCAGAACCGAGAGCAGAACCCAACCTCAACTGCATCCCCACTGACTGCACAGACCCCCAGGGTGGGCTGAGAACACATGAACTGCAGTGCCCAAGAGGTGATGCAGAACATCCCTAAAATGAGCAGCTTTTTTCCTCTCATAACCCAACTATATTTAACTGAGAAATGAAATAATTGGATGAAGGTAACTCGAACCTGTGCAATTCTCATGAATTTTCACCAGCTTCAATGCATAGCTGTTCTGGTTCCAGAGGTGCACGCGCTACAAGCAGCTGTTAAAGCAAGAAGGGTGACACCACCAACATTCCTTTTATAGGGAAGTGCTGTTTAGCTCTCCATAAATTTTCTATTAGACCATTAATTAGAAACATTACCACTCCCAAACCTCCTGCTCCCTGCAGGTGATAGCAGGATGGGCAAATTAGTTCCACAGGCAGGGACAGGCACTTAAGATCACGATGGCACCTGGGATTTTTGTCTCCATGTATTTCAAAAGCAAAAAGAGGAAAAACCAGCAGTCACATTCGCTTTTTGTAACAGATGAAGAATCACTTTTAAATATTCCTTTTTTCACCCAACTTAGTAACAACCTCAAATGAGAGAGGAGGTAGGAAAGAGAGTGTGTTTTAGCTATGCAGAGACATGAAGTCATCTGCTTTTTTAATAAACTGTACAGAAAGAGATAACTGAGCACTTGGTGAGGTGCAAGCAACATTCATCCCACTATCAGCCTCATTCCTGAACCGAAAACTACACTCTGTACAAAGAATATGTTGTACCATGGATACCAAAGATTTAGCTGTCTATGTTTTTTGAGAAGCTTTTTATTTCCCCAGTTATACAGCTCTTTTCTTCTGAGAAACTCCAGGGTGAGAATCTATACTTGACGAATCAAAAATTGACTCAGCTAGCACGTCTACTTCTTCTTGTCATCCCTGCAACAAAGACTCTGCCACGGGATAGGCAAATTACTTTGGGCCTCTGCTTTTCTTTCCCAGAGCTCCAAAACCTTTCTCTTGCTATTTGACTGAAGGCGATTGCCATCCCATGAACAGCACAAGGAGTCTGCTCCCAGCACTCCACAGGGAGAGCACGTCGTGGGACGCAAGAACGTAAGCACCGTGCCCGAGGCACAGTTATATAGCTATGACCAGACACCTTTATTGCATGACAGTGGACTAAAATACATTATGGTCATGCAATAACCGTACCGTGTTTCATGACCAGTACTGAGTCATAACGTGTAATCCTCTACTACTTTGAGGGCATTACAAAATCTACCCCAATTGAAGTTTCCATTACGATGGGCTAAATTACCCCCTTAGCAATACAACAGAGACAAACCAAATCCATTACCTTGGTAGACTTCTTTAAGGGAATACAGAGCTGAGAAGATGATGATAACACAAAAAGAGAATCCTATGAAGAAATGCATGTATAGACAACACCAGAAAAGATGCAACTCAGCATAACTCTCTGAGGAGGATCTGCCTAACAGTGCATAAAATCAAACGTAAGCACGAACGCATCCTTAGTGGACGAAGGAGAAAACACCATTTACAACTGCAATTTAATGTTCCATAGTTAATACAGTTGCCGAAAAGAGCTTCACGCTGATAAGGAACAAAATCCAGACATCCCTCTTGTACGTGAATACCAAGAATACTGAAAAGTGCGGTACTAATTCTGAACTTGATTCAAATACGGAATAAAGCAGCATGCTATTTATCAAAGCCAACTTCTTTGCCTCCACTTGATACAGAAAGCACTCCAATGGAACTTTAAGGCAAATTTAACCGAGAATACAATATTTTGGCAGCTACTGTTTATTTAACGCCACGCTGAAGTGTGTTCCAGAAGACAACTGCAGAAGAATTAAGTACGGGTTTGCATTAGTATTTACAGAAAAGACGTGCAACAAACAATTCAGGCAATATGTATCCACGAAACCCAGTACATTTAGCTGACTGTATAGCCCAACTACAGAAATACTATAAGCTTACTTTAAAACTTGAGTAATAGATAAAAATCTTAGACATCAACTTTTTCCAAAAAACACTGCTAGAGAATATATAAGCAATTTCAGAAAGTTTATGGCTGAAGGAATAATGACTAAATTCTCACCAAGTGAGAGCAGATTGCTTAGAAGATTTCAAATCAGATTTATTCTACAAAAGTTCAGTGCACTTTTGAACTTTTAATCCAGAGATATAAAACAACAATGGGCACATTTCTTCGTAAACTACAGCCACGCACTGCATTTAAAAGCTGATGATTTATCTGATGAGTGCCATGTATACATTTGCTCAAGTGGTTATGCTGATTTGTGGGTCGGGTCACAGAGCTGTGTACAAGTGCAGAGGAAGAACAGTTTTGGTATATGGATCAATGGAACTGAAATGTTCAGGGTTCAGAGATTTCTTTCTAAATTTTAAAGCTAAGTCAATGAACAATCTGGATGCAGGAAATGAGGATGTCAGGCTCTAGCTCTGCCATACATTATTACAGAAGAAGAAAGAAAAAAAAAAAGTGATTAAACCATTGAATATTCTTCCCAACTTCTTTTGATAGTAAATACCCAAGGCAAAGGCATCCTGTTCTTGACTATATGGCCTCTAGAATGACAAAACTTGAAGATGCTGGAATATAAACCACAGGGATAAAACTGGGATTATTTACATCAAAAATGCCTCAGAGATTGGCTTTATTGCCTTCTGAATTAGCTAAAATTTCTAACTGGAAGCAATTTAAATAGGTAGAAGTAAATATATTTTATCATTAGGTGTCAATTCAGACCTTAACAGTATTAAACAGACCCCAACAGTAGTAAATACTGTGTCGGTGACATGAACCAGAAAGCAGGAATTGGTGATAACCGAATGAAAAAATTCAAGTTTTTTGCTGTTCTTCTTGATCCCAAATGTTGTAATAATGACTACTTTAGAAAAGACCTGTCAGTAAAAAGCTACACGTCTATAGACGGTGTTAGAATGATATTTTAGAATTATCATGTGAGATGTGAATATGCACATACACATTAATGAACATTTTATTATGATATTCCTTAATGGAAATAATTATTTAATAGCACTGTACAATTACAGATTGTATAATAGTATTGTTAAGATATTGAAGAGTGAAAAGAATAATTTATACTTCAAGATTTTTTGCGGTAACATTTCATGTCACAGCGTATTTCTTAATATCCTCATTTTATTACAATTACAATGGTAGAATTATAGGGTTCCCCCATAGTCATGTGAAATCCAAAAACTGTGGAAGGAATAAAACACAGACTGAATATTTATAAAGTTTTCTTCCCTTTGCTACAGAAAAGTGGAACACGTATACAGCTGCCATACCTACCTCTTCTCATTTAGAAAGCAATCTTTTATACCTCTCCCACCAACTCCTAAGAGGCACTGACTGGATCTTCTTTTGGATCTTGTATTTGGTAGGGAAATCACTGATGGACTGAAGCCAGCGGCAAAATTCCTACAGTAACTTAATGGGGCCGGAAATTTGATTCTTCATATGCATCATCTCCTCTCTTAACTTTTTAAGTGGCAAAGTCATTCCCAAGCATGAATTTCTTCTCAAAAGCGGCTGCCATCCTCCCACCCCAGCAGCCACAGAGCTCACCCTGTACAATCACATATGGTGTTCAAACCTCCCTGCCATTTGAAATCCAACAATTAATAGTTACCATGGAACTGGGAGCAGGTTTGACAAGGCAACACTGCCGAAGCGCATTATCGACTCAAGATTTTATAATCCTTTGAAATGCACGCTCAGATTGTGAACGAGAAGGAGCTATCACAAATGCATATATTTTCATGCCTCCAAAAGCTGCACCTCACAGTATATTTCAAATCCTCTACATTTAGTGGGAGAAAGCAATTAAAGAGATGCAGGGAGTAACAAGGATTAACATGTACGCTCTTTATTTAAACAGACTGAGGCCCTGACAGGGTTTTTTGCAGCAATTAGTTCTCGTCTATGAAAGGCACAGACATCGATACCACATCTTCACATTCTCCTTGCCAAACCAGACACTGTATTCCGATCTCTTCATTTCTAAATTGAGCTCGCTTCTAAATATATCCCCTGCCACACGAGCACACAGAGGGCACGCACATGGAGTCCTTTACCACAGCCTAGCCCCGTTCTTGTAGCGGAGCAGGCTGGGAAGGGCAGCTGCTGATCTAGGACCTGGCTGCAAACAAACACTTTCAGTGATGGGGGCTCATTCCCAAACCTAGCCGGTGAAGAGCACAGTTTGTAGCAGATGGGACAGAAAAGGTCCCTGCATGGGGCTGATTCTCAGTCTGCCTGCTGGCCTCAGCAAGAAGCTTCTCAGCACTCCTTCCAGGCTGACAACACAAAGTCACGCAAAGCAGGAATAAACCTCTCCAGCAGATGCCCACGCACCCTTCTTTTCTTACAGGCACCACCAGTACATTGCAGGAGTCCTGGGGCAGCTGGAAATGCACAGGGAGGTTTCCTCCACACAGCGAGGAAGCATTAGGTGGGACTGCGTGCAACTTGGCTTCTCCTTCGAACTGGGTGAGGGGGAAACAAAGAGAGCCCTCGGATGAATTTGGACCGGGCAATCCTGCTCCTGCAGGCTTCTCCACACCTCGGGCAGATGGCAAAACCAGTTTCCAGCCTACAGGTGCTGAGGCAGCAATCCAGGACTCTCCAAACATTCAGCAGACATCTAACATCACTCAGTGAACTCTGACTGACTGTGCATGTTCATAACCCTGGGTGTGCCTCCCCTGGAGCTCACACTGCCATCCTCAGTGGTGTTCAGCTCAGCTGTTGAGAGATGTTGCTGCCCCTAGTTAATATAAGTCATCAGCTGGAGATCAGTGATCACTGACCCCCTGTTCTTCTGTGGGAAGAGAAAATGCAAGTACTGATACAAATATGCAAAATCAGGCAAAGGAACTTAACTCTGCTAGTAGGCTAAAAGAACGTGCCTGCCTCTGGAAGGGCTTTGGGAGCATTCAGAGGACTCCCACCACAGGGAAGATGTGGGGAAGGCAACATGCAGGAAGAACAGTGCTGCGCAAAGTGAGTTCCTCCATGTCCTCATCTGTGTTTCACTCTCCTGCAGCCTTCACTTTGTGGTACAGCCAACCATGCCTCCGAGGACCATAACACACATATGGGAAAATACGGAGAATGAGTACTGTACAGCTCCTGTTCTTAACACTGCATGCAAAATCAAGCTAAAAGAGTGAGGTTTTTGCAAATGAGACAATCGAATAGCTCACTGCTGTTCTAAAAGCTGGTCCCACTCCTGGCCATGTTCTTCTTCTGCCAACCTTGTGCTGGCTCTGGCGCTCAACAGACTATAGAAACCTATTCACTTAAACTCAGCAAAGAACCAGCTCAGTAGGGTGGGTGGTTTTGACAGTTTTATGAGCTGATACAGCTAAATACCTACCGAGTAAGAGTTAAGGGTGGGTAGCTAAATACCCAACGAAGAGAGCTGAAACTACGCCAAGGACACAGTGGAAACACAGGAGGTTCCATCTTCCCCTAGCTGGTTTCAAAGTTACATTGCTTCAGTTATCTTCACACAACTGCTAAGAGATCACCGTCCTACAACTCCTTCCTTTGCCCTGAGCTGAAGGGCTGCCCAAAATATAGATACGAACTGAAATGACACAGGTTTGCTGCCCTTATCTGGTCCCTCCTCCACCTCTCCTCAAAATGCACCTCTGTATTAGAACATCAGCCAAGGTGTTTATGTAACACCTTGCACAATAGTAACCTATCTTCAGTCACATAAAATGACTGACAATATAGCAGACAATATTTTCCCCCCACCATTAATATGTTATTTTGCAGTTATTTTCACCTCTTAACTCTTCTCTTGTAGACCAATATATTTAGAATAGCTAAAACCCTTTTCTACCTGCTATTTCCTAGTTTCCTAACTTGAAGCTTTTAAGCCGTGTCAAATTCTGCTTATTTTCTTTGCTGTAATGGCTGACACCTGAGCTGTTATCTTCTACATGTTTGTTTTTATTTTTCAAAGAACATTCTAACCGAACTGGTCAGAAACTTGCTCTTTACACAGCTTATGGATCACCCCAGTCTTCTCTGAGCATTCAGTCTGCAAAGGGGGATTCAACAAAAGTCTCCTGACAGATTCTCAAGTTAATTCTCATGGGATTCTGATTTCTCTGGGTTCACTGAAGCTCCTACTCTTGGGAACTCCATGCAGACAGTGCAGGCAGGAGGAAAAAAAAACAAAACCAAACCCAACAAAACAACGAAATAACACCCACAACAAGATGACAAAAAATAAACCAACCAAATACACAAAAAGCCCCACTTTTCATCCGTAATATTTTACATTTGATCTCAGTAGAAAAGCAAATACTTAAAGTAATAAAGGTGACATTCTAACAGGCAATACAATGATTTTTAAAATTCTGTGGTATTCCAACAAATATTGAGTTGAGAACAGGTACCAATTTCAGCAGTCCACTGTTAATCTTCCTGTGCTTCCACAATTATAACATTTCCTTGCACAACATACAATATTGCATATCTTATTGCCACTGACAGATTGTCTGTACCTAGAGTTTCCAGTACGGGTGTACCAGGCTTCAGAAATATAGTCAGGCTCAGAAAATGTAGCACTTAAAGTCAGAGCATATAAAAGTTTGACATGTGGATAATTGATAGTAGAGAGAAAGCAATGGCCAAAAGCAGCACAGGCTGTTGCCAGAAGGCAGAGAGCAGCCCCACTGCCGCTGTAGCAACTCTCCCCGTTGGCTAAAGAAGAACAGTGATATCAAGGGGAACGCCAGGCGAAGTGGGAAGTTTTCCAGCACCACATTTACAACCAACCTATTTAAATACACCTTGCATAGGAGTAGATGAAAAGGGGTCAGTACAGAGACAATACTCTGCCAGAATCAGAACATAAAAAAATACAGCAGACAGCTCGAACATGAGGTACAATTAGAGGTACAATTAACACACCATTATGGAGAGAATCCTTGCATTTCCAGGATCAGGGGGGGTGGTTTCTGTCTATTCTAGAAACCTATAGGTCATTTCCCACCCTCTGCCCCTGGAAAGAGCTACAAAAATCTGAAGCAGGTGAGGAAGGAAAAGGAGGTAAAAAAAAAAATAAAAGGGCAGGGGGAGGCAGTCTGGACTGCACCAGTTATTCTAAGTTTACAAAACATAAGCATCAGGGTCAGGCTGTGAGCAGAGGCACAGACAGCTCTGCTTTCTCGCCAGCCCTGCCACCAGAGCGGGGCTCTCTGACAGCTCTGCTCATGATCATACCTTGGCTGACAGGGCACTGCTGACCCCAGCAATATTATTCTCTCTACCACCACGAGTGTTGCTCTTTTTCTGTCTTCTTGAGAGTTCAGTCTCTCACGGGTACCACTGAATTTCCAGGCTTCTTCTAACTAAAAGCCAGGCTTAATGGAAAAGGCTTAGAAGAGCCAGCAAGAAAGGTGGGGAACAGTCACAGCTCTTCTCACCAGCTACAAAATTAGTGTCTCCTGAGTCTCTCCAGCACTATTCATCAACTGTGGGGTTTTTTTCCCACACGGCTGTGAAAAATCAATGAGATTTGTGCTGCAAACTGATCATTATGACAGGGAAAGCTCTGCAATGAAATTGATTTGTTTAAGTCTAACACCATTACTTACACTTCCCCCCAACTTTAGGGGGCAGACCCCTCAAGAGCTCAGACAAAAAGGTATCAGGGCTAAAGCTCCTTGCTCTGTTAACTAAATGAGTCTTTTGCATTGAACAAAACTGGCTTCAGACCAGTTAAAACGTATGCAAAGCAGCAGAGACACGGAGTGCAAAATAGTTCAGTAAATGAATGAAACCAGATTAATACATTTTATAAATTACATGCAGCAGCAAAGATTAAAGATTCTGATCTGTCCCCTGTGTTTTGTCCTCATTTCACCTTCTCACAAGTGTAGCACTTGACTAGCAATATTTCCATAAAATCTCGAACACGAAATATGGAAAGAGTCTAACATGAATATGGAAAGAACCATAATGAGGCACAAAAAGCTGGCTGTCATTTTAACTCACAACTATTGGTTAAGGAGCTCGTCCCAAAAGAAATCCACCCTGAAGTAAGTGCCTTGATGTGTTCAGCAGATGTGCCAGACAATAGACAAAGCACTGCAGCAGGAGTCAAGAGCTGTTTTCTGTCCTTGACGCTTCTGTTTTCGGCATGACTTCGGACAAATCACGTCTCTTGTGAGAGTCCACTTCTCCTTCCACATCTGTCAACTCAAACCATGCAGTTTTGGGGCACAGGCTGCTTGTTGCTTTGAACAAGCAGATTACTGCGGTGGGGGTCCACTCCCAGGTGAAGACTGAGCACTGCTGTAATACTGCTACTAATGCATGAACTACATGGGAGTCGTGTCACCTGGCTCGCCATCTAAAGCACTGGAGCTGTGATCTATTCTTCATACAACAAAGTCCCAGGTTCCAGCTGGAGGGAAACAACACAGGTACTGGAACTCCATGGCTTACGGTATCTGTATTTATAGGGCCATCAAACATCAGACACCAAGAGCACAGACACATTCCAGCATTCGGAAGCAGGACAGCACACAGATCGAGGTGTTTCACATGATTCACAGACACAGCACGTGTCTGAATGGCATCTACCTATTTGACTCACAGACACAAACAAGTACAAGACCAGACACATCTGCAATTACAGGTACAAAAATTCTCAAAACTTCACACCAGAACTGGACATCTGTTTTATCCTCTTCCACTAACTTTATTATTAAATCTCCCCAAGTCCTAACCTGAAGCAGTGGAAACTTTACTACATAACAAGATACTGTATTACAGATAAAGAATGACAGTTATTATACAATAAAAGTTAAACAAAAAAAAAGGCAAAACATAAACAAAAGCCCCCAAACGAAAAAAATACCTCACCCACTCAGTCTCATTAGGTTACATGAGTCAATCCCACAAGTTTTGGTTCTACTACCATGAGTTAAGGAGATTCAGAGCATGTTTCAGGAACAAGGTAACTAAGGCCTGCAGAATGGTTTTCTTTGCTGCAGATCTGTTTAGCTGCCATCCATTCTGGGTCAATTCCTAGTCATTCTTAGAGGAAAAACACAAAATACAATGAGAAGTATGGATATTATCACATGACACTAATGTCTTTATTACTATTATTTTTCCCCTCCTATTACCACGCTAGTAAAGCTCAAAAAATCTTGCCCACCACTCCTCAAACATCAGGAACATACTGTGCAAATGTCATCAAGTGAAAAAGAGAGTTCAATTTCCCCAAGAGATACTTCCACAGGAGAAAATGATAGACTTCATAACAAGTTTGCAATGCAAATAAGCAAGTTAAAAGCCTAATGGTATGACTCAACACCAATTTAAGTGGGCAAAAGTGTTCTGTTACATCCCATTGTTAATTTTTTTTTTAAACATTAATTATTCTCTAGCAAGAGGATTTCTGTATCTGCAAGCAGGTATCAGTAGCCTGTTGAAATAATCATGCTGTCGTTCATTTCTTCATAAAAACAGAGGAATTCCTGTTCTACGAAGGCCAAATTCATTGGTACAAGTGCATACATACAGATATATTCACAAACACACAACACATACCTTATAGCCTTCTGGGTCAAAAAAAAATCAGGAACAAAAGTAGTTACAAACATGCAAGATAGTATTTAATTTCTGTGCTACTCATCATGTTTCTTTCAAAAGTGACTGGATCAGTGGACCCCACGCAGGAAGACCATTCATTACCATGCAGAGCTTTTAAGCATACTTAAGAAAGAGAAGGATTAAATACTGTGTTTGCAGCAGGTAAGAGTCATAGCAAGAAGCTTGGTGCCTACAGCTCAAGAAGAGACTATAATGAGGAGTACAGTGCAAACACAGCTGTGCCTCAGAGGAAATGGAAGCTGTTTCTTAGGGACAGACAGGACTTCACAGAGTTTTATGCAATTCAGAAATAGACAGAGTTGGATAAAGATCTGCTCTTGGGGTAAGACCCACCTGAAGAAACACAGCAGAAAACATCAAGTTGCTCATAGACTTGTTATTTTTCTTATCTAGCTGCATTGCATTTTTTCTACTTAGAAAGTTGATTATTCCAGTGCTTGGACAAATAAAAAGTCACTTTAAAAAAAAAAAAAAGCTTTTTGGTCTTTTTGGAGGAATTCACTAATGGAAAAGGTCAAAGCACATCCAACTCAGAGATGTGGGTAATTCAGGATCCTGTTGGTTCTCTGAAAACAAAAACAAAACACATACACACACAAAAATACACAAACAAACAAAAAACACCAAAAACCAACCAAACAAACCAACCACCACACATCCACACCCCACCCCCCAAAAAAATAAATCAAATCAACAAACCCACACACATAGGGGTCTGGCTTGGCCCTAGAACCAGATTCCCAAATACACAGAAACAGACAGTTTTCTTGGATGATATTCTTGCTGTACATGTATGCATGGAACAAGTCCAAAGTATTAACTCAAATGCTTGAAATAATGATCTTGTCTTTTCAAAAGTTAGAACTGTTGTCAGATTGGATTTTACAGCATCAAGGAAAGGGAAAACCCTGAACAGGATCTCTGACCAGGAGAGGGGAAGGTGGAAAACACTGTGAGATACTGTGGTTAAAACCAACATTTCACTATGACCGAATTCCAAAGTCTCAGGACAGAGGTGACACAACTTGCTCTTTGTTCTATTAAACATCCTTAAAACATGTGAACAAAGAATAAGCTGCCCAAGCGCATGAGATGTTCAACAAGGCCAAGTGCTGGGTCCTGCATTTGGGCCACAACAACCCCAGGCAACGCTGGAAAAGCTCTTCAGCAGATAGGGGCCCGTGGGTGCTGACTGACAAGCAGCTGAGTATGAGCCAGCAGTGTGCCCAGGTGCCCAAGAAGGCCAATGGCATCCTGGCCTGGATCAGAACTAGTGTGGCCAGCAGGACCAGGGAAGTGATTATGCCCCTGTACTAGCACTGGCGAGACCACACCTCAAATACTGTGTTCAGTTTTGAGCACCACAGTACAAAAAAAGACATTGAGGTGCTGGAGCAGGTACAGAGGGGTGCAACGAATCTGGTGAAGGGCCTGCAGAACAAGTCTTATGAGGAGCAGCTGAGGCAACTGGAGCCATTTGGTCTGAAGAAAAGGAGGCTGAGGGGAGACCTTATCACTCTCTACAACTACCTGAAAGAAGGCTGTAGAGAGGGGGGTGCTGGTCTGTTCTCACGAGTAACAACAGATAGGACAGGAGGAAATGGCCTCAAGTTGTGCCAGGGAAGGTTTCAACTGGACATTAGGAAGAATTTTTTCACTGAAAGGGTTGTCAAGCATTGGAAGAGGCTGCCCAGAGAAGCGGCTGAATCACCTTCCCTGACCAAGTTCAAAAGTCATGCTGACAAGGTGCTTAGGGACATGGTTTAGCAGGGGACGTGTAGAGTAGGGTTAATGGGTTGGACTCTATGATCTAGAAGGTCTTTTCCAAACTAGAGGATTCTGTGATTCTACATTGGACCGTATTAAGGCAGTGTTTTTACCCATGCTATGATAGCTGAAGTAGCAATACCAAATGCTGACAGGAGCCAAGCAAGTTTTCCTCCTGTAGATCTTAGGTATATAGCTACACTGCTGTGACATGCCCAGGTTATTCCCTGGACAATACTAATATTTCTACAAAAGGTTGTGCTATGTGAATGTACCAGAGGAGGGTAGTATTTGCTTGGGCATCTCTCTATGGCACTCCATTGTGTTGCTTAGGAATGCCCTAAAATAGCAGATCAACTTCTGAACAATTTCACTGATCTGTATGTCAATGATTTACTTAATCTCTGAAGCATTTTGGTCCCATCATGTCTGGTATCATTTTTTTAACCTTAATTTTTAATCTCCAGGTGCCACTCAGATGTTTGGATAGTGGGCAGTGAACTTTCTTCAGTTCCCCCAACCCCAAAACTTCTGATGGAAAGTTAATGTTCTACAGGGTGCCCGGTCTCCCATTTTCATTTCAGACTATTTGAAGGCATGTTCAATATATTAACTTCTCCCAGTTGTGGAATTCTTTTTTTCCTCTGATATTTCCTCAAAAGAAGAAGAATACTTCCTCACCGAAAGTTTAGGAACAAAACACACATTTTGTACTTCCACAGATCTCCCCTTTCCTCCTATGAAAGAACACTACCACTTCTTATTCTCCTCTCTCTTCATTAGAGGAAAATCTGCAGTTTATTTGAAATCTCAGCAATTGCAATTTGCAATCAAAATAAGATAAAAGTCTGGTTTAACTGATTCCCCATGTTATTTTCCTCAAATAGACAAAGGCTAGTGGCATGCTGAAATACAGCATTCTCATCACAGCAGCAAATGTTGCTTGCTTTATGCTGCTCTAGCAGCTGCAGCCCATCTATTTGTTTTATTTGGCCTTTTGAACATCTGCATAACTTGCATTCTTCAGATACTAGGCTACTTCTTTCTCTAGATGCGGGGGTGGAGAAAGGGGGACAGAGCTCTACAGTTTACCTGGTTTTGAAATCCACCATACCCGAAGATAGACACAGATGAATATGTTTAAAATATTTTGTCTCCATAGGGGAGAACAAAAAACCAAAAAAAATTAAAAACTTTTAACCATTCCCTTGTAGGTATGTATTACAAAATTCTTCGTAACAAAGCCGCCCCAACAACCATGCATCCACTGCTCCAAAAGCATTCATTCATTCATTCATTCATTCAGGCAATGGAAGTTATACTCTGTGAAGAGCTGGAAGAATAATTAACAGATTGTCCCTAACAAAGTCTGCTAATAAAGTCAACTAAGTCCCTTAGCACCAGTGATAGCACAGTAAACAGGCATAAAACGTGCAGGTCTTGCCACAGATACTTGTTAGGACCATTACAGCCACTTTGTTAGGAGAGGAGTCAAACGCCACCACCTAGAATTACTTGCTTTATTTTTTTTTTATCCAGACAGTATAGGCTTCACTGCTCGTTCAAATGAAGAAAAGCTCAAATGGATAAGCTACAGATCAGATTCAGGGCCATTACAATCAAAGTTCCAGTCGATTCACATCAATTTATATAATTTGTCTTACAAGTTCAAATAATGGTGGTTTACCAAGCCCCTAACACAGACTAGTAAAGAGATGGGGAGAAAAGCCTGAAGTTAGAGTATGCAGGACCAGCTCTCCAGGAAAGGACATTCATACTGAAGAAAGGAAGAAATGGAGCTACAGCAAAAGTCGTCATTTTCAGAAGCAGCCACGATTAAATAATACATTACATTAAAATTGATGTTAAAAAAAAGGAGTCAGATTTCCCACAATGATGAAGTCACACTTGTTTATTCAAAAAAACAGGATTTTACAATAGGCTTCGACATCTTTCAAAGTTGCACCTCCTTCCTAGTTAGTCATCAAGATCAGATCACAAACTTTCTGGCCCTTTTACACATCGCAACACTCATTAAGAACCAGTGACTTCTGACCTCAGATTAAGAAATCCTAACTGAGGTAGGTTACACAGTCAACCTGAAATGAATGACACTCAGTTGCTCCATCAGAACATTAAATGTAAATCTGAAGAAATGCTATGTCCACAAAAGATTATTTTTTCCAGCTACACCAGCTGACCTAATTAAAAACCCTCTACCTATAAATCTTGTCCTTCCAATTAAACAGAAATTCCTCTGCCTATTAATTTTTCTGCTAAGTACTACTTTTAAATTTCTAAAGCACAGAAACATCAAAACAAAATTGTTTCTTAAGGTAACTGAGTTATTTCTATTTTTTTTCCTAGCATTACTTCAATGAACAAATATAGCCCCCTGAAAGAAGACAGCAACTGGATGGAGGCATTAGAACTGCTTCTGTCTCTCTTCATCTGGCAAGATGGTAATGCTTCAAGTGTCTTTATTTTCCTATAGCTACAGAGGACTTTGAAAGAATCCAAGAGAAACTCATAGATGCTACTGAAAACCATCAATAATTGCCAACAGTCTTCTGGCTTCATCCATATTTACCATTAGCATCTTCTGTCATATAGGAAGAGCGGTCGTACACAGCATCAGGCATTTCAAAAGCCGTTTCATGTACCTAACTCTTCCCTCCAAATAACTGGCCTCCGTGTACATAAGAGTTGGAGAAAGCTTAAAGAACTCTTACATAAATGGATACAGAAACAAGCCAAACTGGGATTCCCTGTGTCAAGGACATTTTGCAAGGGAATTGGGGAAGTAAAACCTATTACAACAATCTACAAAGACAGAAAAGGCCAGTCCCGGGTAAATTGCTTGAAATTTCCTGCATTTATGACTCGAGAATTCTCTATCTGTGAGAGGTTATTAGGGAAAGGGAAAAGAAATGCAAGAGACAAAAAGATGGATATCTGACTACAAGAACTACTCGATTTGGACCATTTAGAGAACAAACTCAAAGCCTGCAAGTGGGCTGTTGCCCTCACAATGGAAATGCTGGTCCTCATCTGCAGAGGAACGGCATCAGTATACGTCCAGCGTGCATTTCAGTATCAGCACTAACACGTCTGCACTACTCTACAATATACTACACTTCCCACTTTCTGAAGAAACTTTTTTAATCGAATACAATCTAATCCAGTTGTAATGTCTTGATATACAAAAAGTATGAAGGATTCTGATTCAATTAGTTTTATTTGCTATGTAAAATACTGCTGAACTCATTTAACCAATCCCTTGCTACTCTTCTGTTAAGTGCAGGCACAAAGCAGTTTTATAACATCAATGGCTGGAGCACTCTGGTGCTCATCAATGTTGTTTTATTATCATAGCAGCAAGTCCTGCTATGAATTGCAATAAAATCTATTAACATTTTATTCAAATGCATGGTCGTATTAGGTCAAGTGCTTGTGAGTAAACTCTAGAGGATGGAGGACTGGCTTTAAGACTGCTGTTACTAATCGGTTACATTTTAATAGATTTATTATTCAGCTCGAATTGTGGAGGTGTGACAATTTAATCAGGGACAAAATGTTTGTAAGAGAAGTTTGAAAAGAGCAAGAGAGAAAAATAAATACACATCTATATAAATATCCTTAGAGTCATCAACACCCTAGACGACGATGTCATTCTGGTGACAGTGACACCACACTGTACACACGCCTTAAGTTACGTCATTAGTTACCACATTTTGTTACTGATAGAAGCATTTACAGTCTTCAAATACAATAAACAAGAGCAGATACATTTCTTCCAGATAAAATTATTGTAAACATTTTTCCTCAACGGTGTGGTACAAACACAGTGTCTGTATTTCTTGGATATGAAATTTTAAGATTGTCAGCTCCTCGCAGGATAACTAATACCCTGGTTTTCTGATTTTAATGCTAGCCAGTTAGATGAAAGTATTATTTAATCTAATTATGGAATATCTCTCATAACATAAATATTCCAAGCTCTACAGCAGGATTCCATTTGTAACTCAAAGGAGTGTAAAAACAAGAGTTAATTGCCTGTACAAATATTTCAGGGTAGCATTTACGTAATCTACAGTACATTAAGTACCAGAGTTGTGCTCTACTGATAGGTGAAAGAACAACTCTGAAAGGCAACTGCAGTGCCAATTAGCTTTCAACAAATATGTACACAAGCTGTGCTCGCAAGCTTGTGCTCAGCTTCCTCATTCTCCCCGGCGTGCCTGCCTCTGTACTGGTGAACTCCTTTCTACTCAAATACCCAGCTAACTTTGCACTGCTGGAACAAGGCAAGACGACATAACTTATTCAGATAGAGTTGTAACTCACCTAAATGTCACAGTGACCAAAGCCACGCTCCAGTCACAAGGATTGGACACAAACCCCTTTCTTAGGTCTGAGCGGGGGAAGAGGGGAATAAATAAATTAAAAATCTCCTATCACAGTTAGTCCAAAAGGATGAGGGCTTGTTTGGATGGCTCAAACACATACAAACATCCCACAAGTCCCAGCTCCTGTGTGTGAGTCCTCCTCAAGGAGGCTGAGCCAAGAACATGTACGCCCACGTGCATACTCTCTGCAGCAACACCATGTTTTTGCCTAACAGAGCTGTACACAAATTAAGAAACGAGCCCAAGTTCACAAAACCACATGAAAAGATTAATGTTTGCAGTCTTTAGGTGTATCTGCAGAGTGCTCCACCCAGAAAACAGACTTTTTAAAAAAAAAAAAAACTTGGGAAAGCTGATTCCCTTGGGCTGAGTCCTGTGCCTACAGCACTATTTTGCTTTGCTTTGGGTACCCAGATTCTGCCGCTCAGTGCTAGTTTGAGTATCACTGGACAACAGTGTGCAAATCCTTTGTGTTCTCTTCATAATCTGCTGTGTAGATTACTACTACCAGCACTCTAATAGACTGGGTCTAAAAGAAATATTACACAATCAGCTTTCCAATAAATGTTAAAACATAACTTTCTGCCATGCTTCCGAGTTTCAGCCCTTTTCATAAAATATTTTTACATCACACCACCACCCCCACACACACCCCCCAAGAGAGTTATCACTGCTGTTACTACGATGGAAACATCCTGCAGAAACAGGAGTCCAAACAATTGGGGAATTCTGCTTCATAAATCCTTTTAATTCACATGATTTATGTTACATAAATTGCAATTTTGATAATAAGGCAGCCGAAAATACGTCTAGTCTTGTAAGTTGTGTGGGTGTATGGTTATGCTTATATAAGTTTAGGTATCCACATTATAAGCATATGTTTAAGTATGCTTTCGTGGATATCTATGCTGTGTGCATGTTTTGTTTCAGTATTTAGGGAAAATATCGCTATACCGCATCGTGTAACGCTTGTGAAATCTTTTTGTTAGGTAAAAGTAAACAGTTTTTCAGCTAGAAGCCTCATGCTATTAAACTAGCTGAAGAAAGGAGGAGGAAACATAGTGAAGCGTGAAAGTACAGCTGAGATCTGTGTGGCCCTGCTACTGGTGATTTAAAAAAAGTAACTTCCCTTGCACTTTCTATAAAGCGGTTCACATCTGGGCTCTGTTACAACAGGAAGGATTGCCTCACAACCAGTCGCAGACAGCCTAAAGACACCAAAGAATAAACAACTGGTCCTTTGACTCATTTATGGGTGATGGACAGCTTAATACAGTGAAAATCTGTACGTCTTTTGTTTCCTACTGTAGTGTATTGCACAAATAAGCCTCTCTGCGTCGGGTTCTGGGGTTTGGGTTTTTTTCATTATTCTTTGGGAAATGAGCTGGTCTCAGATACAGTATGATACCCAAGTTGGAATGTCCATTTCCTAGAGCATCTTATCTGCCCAACAGTGTTCACCTTCCTCCAAACAGGTATTTGCACTTGTGCTGAGGGGTAGAGGACACGGCAGGCATTTTACCAAAAGGGCAAGGTAAGCTGAAATTTACATTCAAATGCAGTAGTACAACTGTTGCAAAACAACGTGAACCAGCTTGTATAGCTCAGCACAGGTAGCCTGAGCAAAGGAACACCTCCTTGTTCCTGGAGGAGATGGGCCACTGCCTCCAATTAGGGAGGATAAGCAACGGTACTCTGGTCACCACTGAGCTCACACACCGCAGAGGCTTTCGGCACCCCTTCACTCGAGAGGAAAGCGAACAGAACACGGGGACATTTCCTCCAACAAAACCACATCTCTTCAAGTGCCTTCATGGGGATCTTTATGAAAGGCCTCCAAAGCCCAAGTTCAACTCTAAGTATGGAAGGGGATTTAAAAACTAATTTCTAATGCACTTCTCCTAGAGGCCTTGGTATCAGTAACATACCAATACACACGCTGGGTTAAAGAAAGAAAGTTAGTTAAAAAAAAAAGCTAAATACTGCTTAGAAGACAAATGACTTGGAATGCATCGCTATAGAATCAAAATAAAAGATGGAAGATACATATGGTGACTATACTAGATTAATTAATAAAGGAGGGCCATATGGAGAAAAAGAATTTGCAGGAATAATACAAGCTTCGTAAGAAGCTATGTAATCTTTACATAATTTCTAAGTTTCAAATGATGTGTGCAGATATATCAACATACAGCTTTACATATGCTGCAGTATCGCTTAAGTAATCAGATTTTATCATCTCTAATTATTCACACAGTAAAAGATTTTGCTCTGGTTTAGCTTACACTCTAGATGTACATAATCATTATTTTCCGCGACAGCACTTGAAAGTTTCCCTGTTCTTCTCCGCACACCATATACATTAGACATCCCCAATTATATCAACTGCAATTTTATTCCTATGTAATGATGGCACAACTTGTAAATGATTTATATAGAACTAGCCATGCACCAAATTGTATTTACTCCTCCTAGAAAAAGGTCTGAAGATGAACAAAAGATTTAAGCTGCTGCTTTAAAACCAAACATACCGGTATCCTTCAGTTTGTATTCAGAATTACAACCATTTTCTTTACGAGATGTATACTTGCAAACTCCCCCCCCCTTTATGTTTTTGTACCTGTCATGTCTGTGTTCTTTATCATTATATAGTGGGCAAAACAAAAAGGGGGGTGTGTGTGGGTGTGAATAAATCAGCCCTAAGAAATATGACAACATTTCCAGTTCCCCCTCATTCCCTCTAATCATTTAGAGCAATGTAACTTCTGGTTAATAATCTCATGATACCATTGAAGGCAGCGTTTAGACCTATCCACATATCTTGATGTTTTTAAGTGTTGCCAAATCTCTCTTCTTGCTACCACAGCTAAAAAAAAAATCCTCAAATAAAGAAAACAAAAAACCAAAACAAAACAAACCCACACAAAACCAAACCAACCATGCAAAGCTGATTTCACAAAAGGCCACACTGGTTACTCGCTTGCAGACCTGCACCTCCATTTGCAATCCACCCCTGGTTGGAAAAGCTCTGAGTACATACAAAACGCCAGCCTCGCTCATGCCCGCATGGGTTCCTTTGGCATTTACCATTTATTTATTGTATGAAGCCCATTGCCAGAAAAGATTGGTAGGAGAACTGTATAATGTAAGGGACCTTTCCCAGCTTTGTATTTCAACTATTTAGGATTTCACAGAGAAACAAGTATCCCTTGTTTTCTCAGAAACAAAGTATTCCTATCATGACCCAGAAAGGAAGGAGGAGGTGAGGAATCTTTGTTTGTAAACTGTAAATCCAACAGCAATGGGAAAACACCAGAAAACTTGGCTGCATACTAAGTGTGCTCACACACGTGAGCATCTCTCAACTCTGTTCAGCATTGTAGCACGTTTTATAGGCAACACAGAACCCTTCCAATCTTTAACAGACAGAAATGGAGCCAGTCACAGTAACCATAGCTTTTTCTTGGTAGTTCATGAGCTCACAAACACAATCTCTTGCCAGCACATACCACTCTCCCCCTGCAGAGCCCAGACCAACTTCTCAGGGAGCATCCGTGGCATTCTGTTGCTTCCATGTTGATGACAAGGTGAATATGGTAGCAGGCCCTCGAAAATCATTTTAAAAAAACAAAGCCATCCAAAACCCCACAACTATGTGACTCATCAATTTGACAGCCTGCTCCAGATCAGAAAGAAGTTAAATTCATTTTAATATATGTAAGATGACTGCCTGCAGATTAAAGCCAGGATTGCTTTGATTTGGCTTCCTGCTTCCCCATCCTGTCACCATGAAAAAGGGAATTACCTCTCTGTAAAAATACCAACAAGGGATATTTGCACCAAAACAGAGGCTGCTCCCTCCCTGATGTGCGAGTAACAGACATGTCTTCTTCCCAGCTGAGCACTCCCCCAGTCCTGCACTAGCAGGACCCAGAGGACCTTCCATGGTGTCACAGGCATGGCCCTGAAATGGGTCATCAGCTCTACCCCCAGCAGCTGCCATCCACCTCTGGGGTGCAGGCTCAAGGCTAAGGCTTCAAGACAGGAACCTGGCTGACAGAGTTGGGCTGCCACAAGGAACCAGAATGCACAGGAGATCTCAGGGCTTTCTGCATCTTGGGGAGTGACCCCAGTGGCTACTCCATCAGGATGCAGAGGGCAAAAATCAAGGGAAGATGATCAGATGGCAAGAACAGCAACTGTTTGTCACAAAGATTTTGCATTCTTTCTATATGCAATTAGCATGCAGAGGGAATAGCTGATTTTAGCACTCTCAGTGTTCCATGTTCAGTTGCATTCGTTTTCTCCTACTTAACTCCTCCCATCTTAAAAAAAAAAAGAAAAACAAAAAAGAAAAACCCACCAAGAAAAAAAAAAAACAGAGAAAAAAACCAACCTGCCTTTTTTTTTTAATAAGTCAGGGAAACTGCTTTGCTTGAGTTCCAGGACTGAAAGTTGCACTAAATTTGACAAATTTTACCCAAATTTCTGATACACAATTTTTAGACTGTTGATATTTATATCTCAGTAACACTGATCTCCAGTTGTGCTAATTTTACAACAATTTGAGCCGATTCCAAAAACAGAACAAAGCTACTGAAGCACCATAAATAAAGCTGAGTTAAAATCCCGTGCTGGCTTTTCTGAACTGATAGTTGAAACCATACACCTCATCAATATTATGGATTAACATCGACTTCTAGTCATCAGATCGCAGTATTTCTCCAGCTGTATTTAATGGTTATTACTACAATTATCTGCATTTTAATTTTTCAGCATTCACATTTTTCTACTCCACTCTAACAGATTTTTTAGAAATTATTATTTTTTTTATTTTTATGATTTGGCCCACTGCCCTTCCTCACAGTGTCCATAATCCGTGGAGAAGAGACTGCTGATGGTGTTATCACAGGCAAACAGAATGAAGCTAATGGTAACAGGCACTCCTTGCTAGGTAATTATTATAGGAGAAAGAATGCAAATGAGCCCTAATCTGTCTCACACAATGGCAGAGGTCTTGGATTTGCATTAAACCTTTTACAGCACTCTCCCAGATCAGGGACTCCGGAGATAACAATGCATCTGCAGCACAGACTGCTCCTTCCGCTCGGTGCGGTTATTAAATCGTGCCCCCAGCAGGTACAGTTGTCCCTGAATGACTTTCCTCTCCCTCTCCATTGCTCTGGTCCCCTCCTTCTTCCCTCTTCCTCCCACAGCTCTGCCGCTAAAAAAGCTAATTGTGCATGCCATTAGGCTTGATTCATGTTTACAATGAAGAAGAAGAAAGTGCTGCCTGGTAATTATAAGAGGGGAATGGACATCAGGAAATCTCCATTCTATTCCCAACTATCATTTACTTACCAGGGGACTGCAGGGAAATAACTTTGCTTTTCTGTGCATCCATGTGTTCAGCTAGAAATACAGGGTTGACATTGGTAGTGGCCCAGCAGACTTTCTCATTTTACAGTGGCATCTGCAGAACACTTTCAGGAAGCAAGTGCTAGACTTGGAATCTAGGTTACGCTCATGATAAGCAGTCCTTCAGAACCACTGCGTAGATCTCAAGTCCCCATCTGATAATATGTTGGAAAGAATGATGTTCTTTTCCAGCACTGTGTCCTGCTATAAAAGGACCTAAACTAACACCTGCCAGATAGGGCTATGCTCAGTGCCCACTAAGGTGTCTGCCCACTATCAAATCTCGTCAGAATACGGTGTAGCAATTAAGTGTGAGGTGCTCTGATCACAGGTCCCATTACATCAGGACAAAATGCAATTCTCTCAAACCTTATCATCTCTAGTATCTTCCACTATGGCTTGTTTGTATTAGGAACACGGGAGTCAAATGTACTGAACCCATCCTGAGGGAGCCCGTAGTTTGAAGGCAAACCTCCTTAGCAGGAGACAAGGTGGAGCAGGCTTTTTCCAACACAAGTGCCTCTGTGAACACTCCTTTTATCCCAAGACATTTCTGCTAAATGAAATACAGTTAAATGATATTTTCTTATCAAAATTGATCTCTGGGAATCAAGAAGTATATGCCACAAAAAAACCTTTGTGTCTTGACAAAACAATGGAGACTACCAAACTCATTATGAATAGGGAGATAAAGTAACTTCTCAGCAGGAAAAAAAACAAAACAAAACAAAAACCAAACCAACCAGACAAAAGCCATACACATTCTGCGTTCAAAATCAAGATGAATCACCAAATTAAGCTGCACATCATCACTACCATTCCATTAGCACTTGTTCAGGTTTGAATTTTTATCTGAAGTACTAACCACATGCAAAGACTTCTTGGAAATCTGTTATTAGGCAAGTCTCACATTAAAGTAATTTAACAAATAATTAAAAGGTACTTGCTACGAAGTTAACAGTTAATAAAGGTGAACTAAGTGTATGGGAACCAATGATGTCTGAACGAAAAAAAACACCACCTTTTTCAGATTGGTTATGTTAAGGGGGGGAATAATAATCAATATGGGATTCTGCAAGCAGCATATGCAACTATTTTCATTTCTTTTCAACAAGGATCTTGGGGAATTTTATTAAGACTGTATCAAATTAATTAGAGTCCTAACCCTAGATGCATAGTCTCCTATGCCAGGCCTACAGTGAGACACTGAGGGAACCCCAAGAGACAAAAAAAATTCGAGTAGTCACCAAAAAATCAGCACAATGTCACACGACTAGATACCATCACTCTCATTTACACCATTCAGATACATTAATCATCCCCTCTGTTTGCTCTGGAGACAGCTACATGCTTTGTTCTTTCATCTATGAGGTTGGGTTTTTTTTCCCTTTCTGAATTTACCAGTGCAAATACTGGCAAGCAGTTCCTCTGGAAAGCGTCTGGGGGTATTTTTAAGGCCTCTGTAGCTGTCTAAGTACAGTCCCTACTAAACTATTGCCAGAAATTAACAAAAGGTGGGTTTTTCTGGTTTTGTTTTTGTTTTAAATAACAGTTAAAAAACACCACAGCTATAGCAAGGGCTTAAGAGTTTTTTAATACCACGTAAGTTAATGTTTTTGTAATCAAAGTTTTGCTCATTTCCAACTCATGGAGCAGTAGGTGGGGCAGTCCTACTTCTTTCTGCAATTATTGGATTACGCTACGCTTGTCTCTAAATGAGACTAATAGATTGCTGGAATCCTCGACCAACAGCAGTATTTGGCACAAGTGCTATATGGTACAGTCATTACACCTAAACAATCAGTAGCTAGTTAAAATACAAAGCACTTGTTTAAATGATGCTTCAGCTCTATTATGATACTGATGTTCTCTGCAAGGATCTTCTGTTTGCACTGACAGTTGATGTTCTTGCCATTAGGAAGGACTGAGGTGGTACAGTGTTATGAATGAACAGTCTTTACATCAGAAAAGCAAAACCTGTCTTGCACCGATTACTTCACATAAACCAAAGAAGGTGATTTTCATTCAACTTGTTCATAAAGCTGCAAACATTTTCCCATGTAATCTTTGTGCTAACTTTCCAAAGGTAGAACCAGTTCATACAGAACACTGCAGCAATGTAAGAAGGGAGCATTTTTAATTCATCAAGGTATGACATCTACCAGAACCTACAGCTTTCATACATTTCTAACATGCTCAGGTCCAGATTTGGTGCTGATCTCTAGGCTGCTCCTCCCCAGTGACCAGTTATTAACAACTGCCTACTCACGCCGATTTTATGCATGCATAAAAACCTCCTTCCGAATCCAGGAGTAGTTTGAGACCTTCAGATCAGAGCCCCAGATGCTCACCTTCACTTCAGAGATTACCACGCTGTTGCAAGGCCAGCAGAAGCATTAGCGCAGAGAGGGACAGGCAGGACAGCCCAACCCAATTTCACTGCCACCTGAACACACCCAGCTGACTCTGCCTGGGGTGGACACAGCTATCTCACATCTCCGGCCTGCAGATCTGGGAAGGTGGCCGTCCTGGAGGATGGGAAGCAAGGAGCACAGATGTCTTCATAGGGAACTACTGCTCACCCCGTGACTCTCAGCCTGTCACCAGAGTCACGCACTTCAGGACCGCTCTCACATTAAGCATTAACTCAACCGGTTCAGCTGTGTTCTGTAGCCAGCCAAATATTTACAGGCTTTTTAGAAGGTGCTAGATTAACCTCATCCTTTCAGTATAAAGACAAGGTCTAAGATTTCTTACTCTATTTTGTATACCCAGAAGTTACAATTCTGAAGCTTTGAGACTCACGACACAGAGTTGTTAAGAAGAAAAATCCAAACAGGAAAACTAAAGAGGGACTCAGTGCATACTGTAGACAAAATACTGGCAACACATACAGCGCTGGCAAGCAGAGCAGCATGCTGCGTTCCTAAGAGGGACAGCAAGCAAAATCCAGCTCTAGAGCTGGTGATGCAACTTCACCTGAACAGCAGCTTTCCCGTTATCAAACTCGTCTCCAGGTCATTTTATGGTAAAGAAAAAAATTGCCAGTGCGCTTTCAAGATCTCAACAGCTTTCACACACACACCCCGCCATTCTCACCAGCCCTTTGAAAGTTTCCTCTATAGCAGCATTCTCCGTTTCAGGGATTCAACCTTTCAACTGAAGCATGCGAGATCACTTATACTCTTGAACCGGTGGAGCTGCCAGCCTCCCTTTTGTTGCAAAGGGATTTACATTTGAATGGCAGTGGGAAACACAGACTTTTAAGGAAAGGCTGGTGGGGGGAAAACAATTTACTTGCCAGCATCCTATTCTCAAATCACTTCATCTACCAGATCAACTTCTCCAGATCCCACAACTACAGTAACCTCATCACATTGCTCGTTTGTAAGGAGGCTGCTGTGAAGGGACGTCTGGGAACAAATTGCTACTTTGAGCTTACTTCAAAAAGAATCTTTATACATAGTCAAAAGTGAAGTTAATTTCAAGCCTAGATGTGGACATTTAATTTAATTTAGCCTAGAGTAAATGATTTCATCACCCCACAAAGCCTCCCTCTTTATACATGCGCATTCCGTTCATTTTTCACTCGATCTGTAACGTTTTAGGTACTTCACAGTGTGCCATGCACACAGCAGCGTATCTGATGGCTTCTACAGCTTTAAGTGAGACACTGGGAACACCACAACAGCACAGATGCACTGCTGAAGGTAGAAGATCACTTGAACAAGAGTAAGCAAGTCTGCTTCAGTTTAATAGCCAATGACATCCTGGCTTTGGCCCAACAGTTAAAACATGTACACAAGTAGCACCTCTCTGGTGCCTTTCTGTTCCTAAGTTACAAATTAGTAGATAACTCCTGATTGGTTTCAGGCTACGGTTAGCAGTTACCAGGTAGTCTCATGCTGCTGTCTTTCAAACAGCATCACACTCTTGTAAATCCACATAGGGTTTTTGTTTGCTTGCTTGCTATGTAAACAATAAAGCCTGCTATCTCCAAAGAAAAATAACAGCATCTGAAGCATGAAAGTTGGCAAATGCTAGTCTCTGGCATAGAGAAAGACCTGTAAGGAACATTTCTTCTTCTGTTTTTAAAGTGTTATACCTGCTTCTGATGTGATTCGTTCCCCTGCATTCTGAACTGGCCACACACAGAGAGCATGGCCTGCAGAGCACAGCAAGAAAAAGGCTGGCACGCTCCAAAGCTGGTAGCAAACCACAGTCCCCATGAAAACCACATGTGCCAGAGACCAAATATTTTGCATTTTGTTTACTGCTAATAAAGCTGCTTCGCTTCATTAAAAGCAGCTTATCATTTTATCTACTCACTCTGATTAATTAACCTCTGGTTAAAATGAATAAGCATTTGATTTGAGAATTCTATTAATGTGACACCGGTGAACCACAGCTTGCGTACTTCCATCCTTTGCCTTTTATTCTCCCTTCTCCCTATACCAGCAGTGTCTTATTAGGCCGCTCAGACTGACAACTCCAGCACTCTGCGAGCATACCACAACGCTTTTAGAGAGAAAGGTGAGGAAGGAAAGGTCCCACAGTCCAAAACTCAGCCAAGGCTTGATTTCCCTGCTGGAACATACAGATGGATATCATCTACTTCTCACTGCAATTACAATCACAAGCTTGAAAAGAAACAGCATGGGAAGAAGAGCCAGGGAAATACACTGGCTTGCTGGGAACGGGGAGAAAATAACAGTACAATTAGTACATACAATTCATTTGTCTTTCCAGAATAAAATCATTTTAAATAGGAAGCACAAACAGCAGTCAGTTCCATCAAAAACCTGACTTTCTTAGAGAGCTAAGAACTTTCTCCCAAGCCAAATACCATGTGCTGTATATGAATAAAGACAGCTTCTGCTACAGTATATGCCTACAGATTTCACAGTTGCACATTACCGCCAAAATCTCCATTTCTAGCAGCAAAAACCGTATGTTACAATTCTTTAGCCAAGCATCTGAAGACTTAAATATATCATAGCTGCTCATTTTGCTGGGAAACAGCACTTTGCTTCATATACCCGATTTCCATCTCTATTCAACTGATTTTATTAATGTCACTAATAGCCAAAAGTGTTTGGGAAGTAAATAATAATTAAAAAAAACAACCCAAACAACCCAAAACACAAAAAAAACCAAACCCACCCATCTTCCCTTCTTTTTCTTCTTCTATCTTGAGACGTTAAGCATCCATCCTTTTGCAACCATCCCCGCAGAGAGGGCTGAAAGATCATTAAGCCTAAAATTGTAACTAATTCAGAGTTTGAGGGAGGAGTGGAAGAGAAGGTGAGGGAAAGAGGAAGTGAAAGTTCCTGGCTCACCCTAACATTAAGATCTAAATTCCTGCTCAGCCAAGGTAAACCATAGGCAGAATATTTCTGAAGTGACTGGAAACTTTGTATTTTCTTACAAACAATTTAAGAGGTCTTTTTCAAGAGAAGAGTGTATTTAAGGTTATCATCTGTAGACTTACAAGCACAAGACTGAAATTCACGGTCCAGACAAAGCTGTAAGTGGGAAGGCAGCAAGGGAAGATCTGGTTTACATCACACAGCAGGGCAGTAAGTGACCATGAGTCACTGATGCACTTCATCCGGCTTTTAAGGCCATCAGTACCAGATCAAAAAAGTTTCAGACCACATGTTACAAAGCACTTCCCAGTATAAGTTTACCCAACAAGTTCAATCTCTACAGAATTTTCTACATAAAATTTCCTTATAACAGCAGGCTTCCTGCAGGATCAATTGTCTTCTGTCCTGAAGCTGCCAAGATGTTAGCACAGTCTCTACTGTAGGGCCCGGACTAACTGAACTGGAGTCTTCCACGAGGTAAGCCCAAAAGGGATAAAACAGGAAAAATGATCCCCACCACCAGCAGAGCTGTAAGTAGCTCCCAGTCCTCCCAACACCCCAGGCAGTGCCACATTTTCTAGACCTTAAACCATGCATATACCAGACACTGCAGAAAAGAGACAAACAAAACTGGGAAACGTGGTTTTGAAACATCCATTCATGATTTCATACTTTCAATTATTTGTTTGAAGGAAGACACATTTTGATGGTTTGGGTTTTGTTGTTGGTTTTTTTTTGGATGGGCAAATTGTTGAAACATACAAGGAATTCAGAGGCATTTTTGCATAGCTGAAGGACCGAGCCAGGATGCGCTCAGATGGGTCATTCCCTAGCAGGTCAGTCATCACTCCTACAGAAATCAGGCAACAAACCATGGTTTTTTGCTTTGCTAACTTCAACAACATTCAAATCTGATTTAGGGCTTCCAGCTTGCTTTGAGGGACTAACAGGTAAAATAAGCAAAGCAAAATACCAAAACCTGCCACCTACACTAACACCCACGTGTTACACTTTGTTCCTCTCAGCCACTAATTACAGATTAGCATCATAGATTCTGTGCAAAAACTCCTTCCTGCAGACTGACAGTTTGTACTCCCAGCGCTCTACAGTGGCCACTACAAGTCACTCAAGCCAGAGCTCCTCCTAGCAGGCTTGCAAAGCTGCAAAGAGCATAAGAAGTCACCTCAGTGCTCAGGGTAATTACTTACACACCAGGGGTGATGGTGTGCAGACATATGGCCTCCAGAAGCATCTCCTCAACTCCTGGGAGGGAAGGAAAATAGGAGTCAACCAATGACTCAACTGCAGTTCATTGGGGTGGTGAAGCAGGGAAGGAGAGGAGGCCCCAGCGTAAGGAAACGCTCTACACAGGACTTACTCCTAAAAATAAGTAGACTCCGTTTTATATACAGAAGTAGGGCCTGTACACATCAAAAATGACAAGCACAAGGAGGACTGAAAACTCCACTGCATTAAGGACAACTGAGGGAAGCAGACCGCAAAAGCTGCAACTGGAGGAAAGCCAAGCGACCCAGGGCTAGCTCTGCTAACACAAAAGAACTAAAGGGTTTTAACCAGCAACAAAAACCAGTCATTGCCATAGCTACCCTACCCTGGGAAGGCAGTACCTTCTAGCCCCCCACATACAAACACAGTGGCCCGGAGGCAAGCCCTTGCTGCCTTTTTACCACCTCTCTTCCCAGCCCTAATTCACTTCCTGGGACCTGTGAAGTCAGCCCTCAGAAAATGCTTGATACAGACAACTGAAAGCACAACAAAATTCAAAATCATGTCTCTTACTACCATTTTAACTTGGCTTCATGTGCCTAGATAAGCCAGATTTTTACTCTACTTCTTACTATTTCTTAGTGCTGCTTCTTAGATCACTTCTTTCACATACAAGTTAATTTCAGCTCTGAACTCTCCATCTTTGACAGCTTTAAATGCACAGATTTAAAACAATCTTTATGGAGGTAGAAAAAAGATAAACATTCGGCTGTCTGATTTGGGTTTTGTTGTTTGTTTTTTTATTATTATTTTTTACACACTACATAGTAAACAGAATCTAAACATACAAATAACCTGAAAAATGCACTGCTGGGATGGGAGGTTTTTTTCACCTCCAGTAAAGTTTTTGACATTTACATCTTTGTATCAGAATACAAAATTAAACCTATAACCCTCGTGAAATGAAAATCAGAAAAGTATCAAAGGTTTCATTAAAAAACAAGGGAGCAAAGGCTCACTGTTAACATCAAGTTAATGAAGTACTTAAAGGCCTTAAGCAGTGGTAAAGTCCTGATTTAAACTGGGAGATGGTTAAGGCTTTGCTAACTGAGGACTCTGGAAGAACCTGTCATCCTCTCACAAGGTGCAATATAGCTTTGACAGACACTTCATTTTCCTGCATACACTCACTGAATGAGAAATCCTATCCCCAAATTTATCTCAAAAGATCTGTGGGGAAAAAAAATTCCACGACTTGAAACAAACATCTTGTCGAAATGCTTTACAAATGCTCAAGAGCTATGAACTTGATTTATATATGAAAAGAGAAACACAAACAGGGTAAGCTTCCTACTGAGAGGTAAGTCACTGCAGGCATGCTGCTTAACATACACAGTGCCATCCACCTGAAATGTTAGCTAGCAGCAGTGCCACCTTCCCTTTGGAGAGGATTCGGGTTGATACAAGAGAGGAACACTACGGGAAATAATGAGGGAAATACAAAAGTTCTTTAAAAAAAAATCAGTGCAAAAATCATCATTCCGGATGCATTGGTAAGAAACACAACTTCTGAAACAATCCGAACACAGGAATGCTTGCTCATCCAAGGAACAAAAATAAAGTTATCTTTGCCCCAATTTAGTTAGAGGAAACTGAGGAGGGAAGCAGGGCATTAAAGGCAGCAAACAAAACACAGCAAAGGATGGGCCACCAGCCAACCTGCTATTTTGTTGCCTTGTCCCTGCCCTGCCTCTCCCCTCCTTTCTGTCCCCCTTCAACGCGTCCAGGACAAGGTAAGCGCTTCCCCATCCTCCTCCTCTCCTGAACCTGCCCTAGTCCAACACAGACAGAATTTCCCTTTGCTTTGGTTCTCCAATTTCACTATCACATCCAGCCTCTCCTTCCAAAGCTTTTCACCCTGAGGAATACAGTCTGCATGACTGCATTCGATAATACAGACTCTGATGCTTAAATACCATACATTTGCAGACAGTTAAGGCATGTTTTACAAAGGTACCATAAAGGGTTTAGCAACATACATTTCCCGGTGTGCAAGTTGCTGCAGCAGCTGGAAAGGGGCCCTATCCAAGACGGGGACAGTTTGTCTCCTCTTGCAGATGTAAAGGAGCACATAAGATACAAAGTGGTTTGTGCTGGAGCCGTTCCCCAACCACCACTTCAGGAGGACGATCCTTCTGACGTGTTGCAACTCTGGCAGCAACTTGCAGAGGAAGGAGAGGGGAGCAGCAGGCAGGGAATCCCCTCCAAAGTTCTAGTGCCCTGCAAGAGGGATAAACAGGTGTATCCAGCCAGAGGAAAAGGGCAGTGGGCTGTGCACAGCCTTTCTGTTGACCCTATGAATCGAGCAGAGGCACTTGCCTCCACTGCACATCGCTGCCTAAGATGCATGCTGGGAGAGAGACAATAACAACAACTGATGCCCATGATCCTGCAAAACAGCTTGCAAAGCTTGTGCTTCCCTCAGCCCCCAACCCAGGGAGTTTGAAGGCATTCAGAAACCGTACAAAAACTCAGCTGGAGCTACGAATCTTAATAGCAGCTTTCCTCCACACCTGCAGCTCAGCCGAGCCTCCCACATCTCAGTGTGCCCCAAAATTCTGCCTTTCAAAGGAATTTTAGAGCCTCCACTTGTCTGGGAGAAAAGAAGTTCAGAGGCCACAAGGCAGCTTCTGCGGACTCTTCTCAGCACGCCGCAGCATCAGTGGCAGAGGCAATGCCTGCCTGAAACAGCGCAGGCAGCTGCATTATTTAGTCTGGCACCAAGGAGAAAAAGCTATCATCCATTTTTAAGTTAGATTCAGGGAACCAGCTGGGGATCAGCAATTGCCATTTTTGAAGTGCAAGAAGAGGAGTGTAACCAGCCTTTCCATAGTAACAAAGATTAGTGGCCTAGAGTCTGACACTCCTCCTGCATTAAAGGATAGGAGACAAAGAGATAGACAGGTAATTACACAGAAGGAGCCCTGGGGAAATTGCAAACTCCTCGAGAACCCTTTAGCTGGTCTGTATGTTGCTCCTTGTCTCTGCTTCAGCTGAAGGCTTCCAAGAAACATTTGCCCATTAGGTCATTAGCTTTATTGCAGAAGGTAGCCAGGCAGCTGGTAGCAGCCGTTCAATAAAGACTTAGCTTGCCTCTGCACTGGCAAGAATGAGATGGAGAATGAGAAAGCGAACATCCCAAGGCACATTACCTGTCTGCAGCTTATCCTTGATAAGTTAGTGTACTTAGTCAGTCGGAGGCGTCTGACAGATGAACTCTGACAAATCTCACTGGGGCAATTTAAGGCATTATTGCATTGCACTGTCTTCCCAAACCCCTCACAAAGGTTAGCACCGCAGAGCAAATCTGGCAGAAAAATGTATATCATGCATTGGCCTCCTCAGTTCGGAGCCTAGCAAGTTAGCATAAACCCCTTCTCAGAGCTGGTGTAAGTGAAGACATCAGCTGTGAACTGGAATGGCTGAGGTCTAGATGGAAGATACTGCCTCCACTACAAGGCACATTAACGTGCATCACAAAGACAGAACGGGAAATAACATCTCAAAGCACTGCAGCCAGTTCCTAAGAAAATACAAATAGTAAGTTTTGGTACTAAAATATATATGCAATTTGTCTAGCAACTGACTTCAGTCTACTCATGCAGCTCAGGATGCTCTATGAATCACAGCACTAATTTTTTGTACTTTATAGATCCTGACACATAAATTGAATGTCTTAAAGTGGATCACATCACCAGGTAACCACAGAATTTAATTGCTTAGAAGTATCACAACAAAAGGCAGTGTATTTCAACTCTCACCCACCACATTTTGCACTTCTGCCCAAAACTTTTAGAAGTTGGGAGAGGTGAAAAACTGCCATCTGTTTCCAACTCTTCCTAACACACATCATTCGGCGTTAGAGCTGTGGTTCCAGCTGGTTCCTGTCTTATCTGTCAGTGGTACTACCAGCCACGAAACCATGAAGTACCTCATGCAAGACAATCAGGGTTGTTGGGTTTTTTTAAAAAAAACCTGCACAACAAAACAACTGAACAACCAGAAATCTATACTTATCTGATTAAGATGTACATTTATGATAATAGAAGAAAGACTTTTTGAGACACAATTCTTCACCTCTGCCTCTCCAGACCTATCTCACTATCTGTTCACCTAAGTTGATAGTCAGACAACAATTTCATTCATCTGATTGCAATACAACAGTTACATCATTTTTTTCCCTGCAAGCATTTAAAATGTATCTTGTCTTCTAGTTTTTCCCAAGGGGCTGTATCCTGCACATAAAAGTAGAGCGATAAGCACAGAAGCTTCTGTTTGTACCACGGTTAGAAGTTAGAATGCACACTAACCAGAAGACTTGCTAAATGGAGACAAGCTTCTTCTAACATCACCTTCCTTTCCAGAAGTAGATGAGTAGGCAAGATACCTCGAAAAACAGATAAGAATTACTTCTTACCTTTCTGAAGAGGCCGCCGCCAATTAGCACATTCCTGGAGCTTCTAATTCAGGCAAGAAGAAAGGAGAGAAGAGAACGAAAAAAAAAAAAAAATCGAAGGAGCAGGGAGCTGTTTTCTTCCTCGGCACAACAGTATTTCCTAAGGGGTGGAAAAAAAACAAACAAAAAACCCATTAGCTTTCATGTTTTTGAAAAGCTTACAGATTACAACTCCTTGGAAGAGCTACTGTGCCTCTCCTCCTCCAGTTCCAAAATACTAACTCAAGCTGTCCTGTACTTTCTCCTTCTATTGTCACCTTATCAAAATATGGACTATGAAGGTCAAGTCGCCTACTACTAAGAAAACCAAAAATGGATTCATGTCAGAATGGGAAAAAGTCCCACTCAAAAATATTCCTGAGCACTCATTCTGTTAAGTAAATATGCTTCAGCCAAGCTCACACCCACTTTGGTAAAAATTCAAATGAGCCACATTTACTATCAAAATAGTTAGCAAAAGGCAAATTCCAACTTGCATACTGAACATACAGGTATATACTGACATTCAAGTGCTTAAGTACTCTTCCCTGCAAGGATCATACCTAGAATTAGGTGGCATATGCAACAAATCATAACTTCTGTTTCCTTTTAAGACAACTACTCTTTCTCAAGACGTTCTACTTTAAGACACATATTCCAGCTATATTGAATCTTTCAGTAACAAGAATAGGAAAAAAAAAAAAGGCATCAGAATGAAGGGAAAAGGAACCAAAAAGCCTTTCTGTGACTAAAGATAACCATTTAGAAATCCAGCTTCACTCCCATAAAACCATAATCCCTCACCTCAGACCATATGTCTCTCTCTGCCCTACTCATAACATGAATTTAAAGAAACTTACAGACACCCAGAATTAATGGGGCCCTCCCTACCTCCAGTACCTGCCTCTGATGAAAGGCAGGAAAATCAAGTGGAAAATGATTTTAAAGGGTGCATGAAAGACATCAACATATTTGAGGAAATGGCAATCAAGGTTTTCCACAGGGAATGAGCAAAGGGAAACATGTCCAGTCTGTTCTCCATCACATTTTGTTGGCTTATATTCATCCAGAGAACTCTGCCTTTTTCTGTGCAATGGAAAACCTGAATGCAAATTCTCAAAATAGGGGAGGGGGAAAGTCTGTGCTACCTTACATTTCCCCACACACCTCTATCATCCCATAAAAGACTAATTAGCCCTCCTGCTAACAGCATGCAACTGCTTACAAATCCTAGTCTCCCAAAAGAGATTCTATACAAGAGGCTCCAACAGATAGGAAGCAACATAAAAGGCAGCACTCCCATCACAGCATATCCCTCAAAGCCGACCATGTCTGTCCAATTCTAAATGGCCACAGCTCCTGCATTTCTCTAGGGGACAAAAGCTCTCTCCTTCTCTCCTCCTGTCAGCAAGACTTAAAGCTGCAAGAATAATTCTGTCCAGATTCTCCTCTAGATAGGCAATGATTTAAAGAATTCATGAAGTAACGGTGGCAGTGTAAATAAAAAATGAAAAACTAAATAAAGATTACAGAAGGCGACACACAGAAAATGCTGGCTCTGGAGAGAAAGAACAAGATCGGCGATTCAAAACCTCTTCTGCCTTGTTACGTTCACCCGTAAATAGGCCGAGCAATAATGGGACAATGCCAAAGAATGGATCCCGACACAAAGGTGCACCTGCTTGAAAGCCAGCCTCCCCAATGGCAAACCTTCCCACGCTGTTTGATTCCACTTTCTCTGTCTCACACCACTTGGTCACATTTCTGCTTTCTGTCAGATTGCAGCCCTCTTGTGCTAAAAGCAACGTAAACCAACACCTGGAGTACTCAAATTGGTGTACTTTTTTCAGAGAGAGAAACAGTGCTACAGCCCTCACTGTTGGGGACAGGAGAAGAAATGACCCTCAGTGAATTGCTCCCGACACGTGTACATCCTGAGGCTACGTGCTAATCAATACTTACTGAGCAGCTCAGCACACACCATGTCGCAAAACAGAAGGGAAAAAAAAATAAATTGTAACCCCCACCTCAACCAGACGCTAATTCTATATTCCTAAATCAAATGTATCATTTGCTTTTCTTTTTTTATTATTAAATCAAAGGGATGCTTTAGGTGGCATTTTTCACTCTGCTAAGAGAAGCCTCCCACATATGTCAGGTAAAGTCTGCTCAGAATTGATATACTGGTTACATTTCAAGTGCTTAAAAATTTTACACTTTCATCCTCTTACTGTTAGGAGAAATAATTTAAAGCAGATGCACAAGATCTGGAGGAAGCATATTTTTAATCAAACAGAAAAGCAAGAGGTGGCAAAAAAAGAAGGCCAAGTGCAAAAAAAACGGAAGTTTTTCAAGATCATTCTCAAGGAGACAGAAATCTGTCGTAAGTGCCACTTCGGGATGTAGCTTTGACTCAGTATCACTTGCCCCAAAGAAGGTGATACTGCTCTGTTCTCAAATCCTCAGGCAAGGAGAAAAAAAAAAAAAAAACACCAAAAAAGATGAAGTGAAATCAGAATTTGACTTTTGAGTAATGCGCAAGTAGAAAAACCTAGCAAAATTACTATGTCAAGACTTGACTAAATTTCTGGCAGGGCCAGAGATAATTTGTATAAGAAAAATGTCAAAATGTTTTTGGTATACAGCCACTAAAGGAAGGAAACAAACAGAAAACTGGGAAAAACTGTACCGAAACACAACAAATTGTTGACATCAACATTAGATAAATGAAGAGGCATATGTTAAGACAAACCCCCTCAGATGGTGTGTGAGTCAACTTCTGCAGTGGAATTAGCAGAGTTGCTTTCCTATGTTAAGCTTACTAGAAATAATTCTTGATTTCACCAGCTAGAGCTGGGTTTTCATTTAGTCTTCCACTATGCACCCTGCTTCTCAACAGTACCTGAGCTAAAGGCTGAAACCTGGACCAGGGCTTCTGAGATGTGATCTTGAATAAAAATTAACCTTTCTTCCTGATGGATCAGTGTCAGATTTATTGCTCAGGCTGCACAATGAAAATACAGTGGTTTTTTTCCAGGCGTTACCCAAATCTAACCCACTTCTCACTGTCAAAAACAAAGAGCCTGCATAACATGTAGCAGGATCTAATTTTTAATTTAATGGATCCGGAGACTTTTTAAGTTCATAAAATGAAGAGTTTTGGGAAAGTAACTCCCCTCACTTCCAGTCCACAGCACACCTTATCCTGTCTGACCCCTATGAGGAGCCCCCAACAGCCCTTTGGGGATCTGCTCTGATAAAAGGAGCCTCAATTATACACAATCAACCTGGAAGATTTTCTATCTCTGTGATGTTTATTACTTCCATTACCTGAAGAACTAGAGAAAGGAATTAGATGAGAGTGCTGCTGGGTTTAACTGCCTGCTCCCCAAACTGTGTTTATAACAGGCAAAGCAGGGTTTAAAAAAGGGGTGGGGGGTGGAGTACATCATCACTACCCTCACACAATTTACAAGTGGGGGTAAGAAAGGTTTTCGAGGTTCTTCAATCCTCATTTAAGTAATGGCTACTTTTCTTCAGCTAAATTACATGTGCCTTCAGTATGCACTAATGCAAAATAGGTCATGTTTACATCATAGTAAAAAATTGGGGGGGGGGGTCTGGTTTTCAACCTCTTGATCTAGGAGAGGTCAGAAAATAATTCCAAGAGTATTTATTGAGGGAAGAAAAAATTTCAAATTCTCATTGTAAGAAAAAAAAAAAAAAAGAGGCAAGTTAAGAGGAAAAGAAAACTAAAGATCAAGTACCTACTCTTAACCATTCATTATGAAACTGGGAAAAAAAATAAAGGGATCTTTTCCCATAAACATTCTTGTACAGCCTGTAGTTAAAAATGTTTCTTAGAAGAGCAACAGAAGTTTCTCTTGCATACCCTCCTGAAATATCGGTGTGCAGTCTCTGCCACTAATGGCAGTGGCATCTCCCGTGTATTCTGGGCATCTTCCTTTAACTTTCAGGGCAAGACTCTAAACCCCCTGTTTTCAAGCCAGGAACCTCACCTCCCCCTGCAGCAGGTTCCTTCTCCAGTGTATTTTCTAATATCTACAGTGGGGACAAAATCAGTATGAAATGAAACTTGCATACAATGAAGTGCTTGCTTACAGCAACGTAAAGAGAACAAGCCAGAAATCAGCAGTCTCATTTCATTTAGTATGAATTAAAAGCACATCTCCATAAACCATGCATGTATGTGTGTCTGTGCACGTATATGTGGATGTATGGCTATAGACAAACACCTGTACTGGAGATGGGTGTGAAGAAACAAGCTTCTTCAAGCACAAATTCTATTTTCTCAGAACTGTATCTGCACAAAGACAGGAAGCTCTTCTCAAGTATCTATTACAAATAGCCAAGAAAAAGTTATCAAAATATTGTTGCCAAAGCAGAAACAAGGGATTTAAAAAAAAAAAAAAAAAAAAAATGCTAAGAGTGAATTACAATGCAGATCTCCTAAATAATTTTTCCTTTGACTTGCCCAGGTCTTACTGACCGCATGGTATCTGCCCATTAACAGGTGTCTAAATCCAGGACTCTACGCTTAACTTACACAAAACAGAGTTCTTAAACAAGAAGCCTATTTTGAATTAATTTAAACCCCCTTTAATTCCAATGCCAAAGGTATTGTATTTCTATACCTTTAGTTAGAGGTGTGTACAGAATTCTTTTCTGTGACTCAAATGTTATAACTGTCTGTACTTTCACATCTGCTTTCTTTGGACACTCAAAAAAGCTCTTCCCAAAAAGATTTTCATGACGACAAGTGTCGAAGTTTACAGAAGCACTACTCACACACATACGTTTAGATAACATGCTTATTAAAATATACCAACCTATGCATGACATTCACTTCCCAGTCTAACCGCAACGATCACCAATAATGAACAAAAGAGATAACATTTTCTCTTAACCATCAGAGAAAAAAAAAAGGTACATTCCTAGCATAAGCTTTTATATCCCATTATATGCAAGGCCTTGAGGACCAAACCTAGTGCATCCCCGTAACAAGGGAACAACATTTATCTCTTCCACAATTCGCTCCATTCCAAAAAATCAGAGGGAAGTATTTTTTCAAAACATTTATTTCCCCCTTTTAAGCTAGATCTAGAAGGAAGCAATCCTTTCTTGAAAAATCATGCTCCTCAGCCTTCCCCGAGTGACTTAAGTGGCAGAATACTGATAAACCAACTAAAATATCAGTGCTGTTGTGGAACTCGGGACCTAAAAAATAAGGGACGGCTAAGTCAGGTGCATGATCGTGTCCTGGAGAGCAGCATCCTCCCAGGACTCCCTGCTGGGCCGCTGTCGGTGGGCCACGTGCTGGCATGACAACCGCCCAAAGGACAAGGGGCTTGTTTCACAAGTTCCAGCTCCCTCTTACAATCCTGACTTCCTATTTTTCTGTCTTATTCTTAATTATAAAGAGGATACACTTCATAATCAGAAATCTGTATTTTTTTGAAGCTTCAGCCATTTAGCCTATTAAACCTAGGCCAGTAATACGGGTGTTATTTCTTAAAAACATACAGTAAATGCACTAAATTATTGATAGTCATTAAACAGGAAAAAAAAATTTAAACAGCTCTCAGCTTTTATCAATCATTAATGCAGTTTCCACTTGCGCATCTCACTGGGTTGCTATCACATAGCACAGAGCAAAGAGTACAAATCCTGAAGGCATGAATTCATTTTCTCTTGACGCAGAGTAAAAATATTCTTGGCAGCAGGAGAACAGCTAAAACATGAAGCATAATGGTTGAAAGAAGGCTTATGTCTTTTGCAGTAAACAGGTAGCAATACAAGAGCATGGCAATTTTAGGAACCAAGACCCATCCACTTCCCCTTATCTCCTGTAAGGGCCAGAAACAACATTGTCAATCACCTCTAACACCCATCAGCTTAAAGCAGTTATGGCCACTCTGATAGCATTTACAAATTTTATCTCTATTTGAAATATAGGTTCAATGGCATATGGGGGGAAAGGAGCACTGTGATCAATAGTAAAGCATTCAGCAACTTGAGCAAGATGAAGATTTCACCCCAAGCTGCTTGCCAGCTAGCAAGCCAGTAAAACGGATAACACGCAGAAAACCCCAACTGTCAAACTGAAAGTTTCAGCTCAGAAAAATGATGGTGGCTGCGGTAGCTTCTTGAAGCTATTGTGAACCTTTACTGAGGCACAGACCTAACGTTTTTGAGAGTTCTGATTGACCCATGTCAATATGGGGAATCAGGAGACAGATGCCAATTGGTGGCACCTTGTCTGGCAGGGATACACCAGCTATGAAGGAAGGGAAGTAAAACCCCATTTTTTGTTCATTTTATGCACAGACTAACAACTGTCTTACAAAGCTGCTCTCTCAACTTTCATCCCCTGCAATTTATTGAAATTCCCTGGTTTTAAATGCAGCAAAGAGGGAACACAACCTTCAGCAACAAGCCAGGTGTGACTGCAGCATGCAAGGACCTACCTGATCCACCTCTAGAGCAGCTGAGCCTCAGCCATAGAAAACATCCACGTGAAACACAGAGAAGCACCAGCTCTGGCTAGACAGTCAGCCACTGAAACCTTAGCCTTGCAACAGCTCTACTACTGGAAGCCAAATTAATTTGTTTTAAACTACCTTGCCTCTGTTTAAATGAGCTGTAATAATAGCTCTGAAGCATAGTGCAGACACATCCAAAGCTAAACACTATGCTGAGGACTGCTGAAGAGACAGATACCCACACCCAGAACCCATTTAGAAAGTACTAGCAGGAAAAACTCCTCATAACTAAACTGTTCCACTCCCCACGATGGCATAAATTCCTCCAAAGAACATTTCTGTTCATGCAAACACAAGATTTAGAGAAAAAGTACAGAAAGAACCTTTGTCTGCTCCCAACATCTAAGCCCTGTGGAGGGTTTTTCTTCCTGAAAACGATTCAAGAATGCATGGAGCTGAGCAACTAGGTAATGCCAAATGTTGATATGAAAGTAGCCAGGAAAAGCTGCTGTCACTGGAAAGGATTTTTCTAGCTTGATTGTTCATAGACAACGTTACAAAATACAAAGATATTTATTTCCAAGCATCATTAGTGCAAATCTACATAATGTAAAAAAAAATAAACTAACAACTTTAAGACATGATTATGGCTTGTTATACTGAATCTCGAGGAAGGTGACATGGTATCTGAAATAATAATAATACAAAAGCTATTACATCAGTGAATCAGTTTAATGAAATATCAACAAAGTAATCCACAATCCATTTCAGTGTAATATTAATCCTCGTCTACCCACAGAGCTGCAAGAGTAACAGCCCATATTATCAAAATAACACACAACTACTACCAGTTTACAGTGGTCCAGGAACCAGCATCACCTCCAGAGAAAAGATTCTCGCCTGTCCTTCAGGCCATAAGCAGCACACCACTGCTCTAACTGCAAAGAGAAGGGAACAGAAATGAGGGCATTGCCATGAGGCGCCCAGGCCAGCTCCACAGCTGCCTGCACGCAGCCGCTGCTGCTGCTGAACCAACCACCAGCTGAGCAGACAACCACGCCAGGGCTGACATCTCCTCCCCGCTGCCATCGGGCGCCCAGGTGAGACAAGGAAAAGGATCTGCTTCGGATTGTGCTCCTCATTCCTCACAATACACCTAAGGAAAGTCCAGTAGAGTTCTGACATTGATTTTAAGCACCTCACTGTAGAATGCCCTGGAAATTTTTTATTCTTTTGTGTATCCAAAAGTATTAATTACTTGGAACGCATCCTTCTTGCCAAACCCTCTTCTTCTCTTTCTTTTTTTTTTTTTTTCTTTTTTTTCTTTTTTTTTGTTGTTTTTTTAAGCACTTAACACTTTTTTTTTTTCCAAACCAGTCAAGTTCACATCTCTTGCCCACCCCAAGAACACACATTTCCAGAAGCTACTATTGCTATTAAAATGTGCCTAGTCTGTAAAGCACACTGGCCTTATCTAGAATTTTTATTCTGAAACCAGTCTCAATCTCCAGATAAAAGATGCAGTGGGAGTGTCCTTCCTAACCCAAAGCAAGGCTTGTATAAAATGACATCAGCAAAGAACGAAAAACAAACTCGGAGCTCCAAACGGCAAGTCTTACAATTGCAGCTAAATGTAACGAGAGCAACCCTGAACTAATAGGTTAAGCCTTTCAAGTTCTCATCAGTGTTTGTAAGGGCTATGTTAACAGAGAAGAGAGATGCATCAGCAGATTCGACATTCATTTGAACTACTGCACATTTAATTGAACTATCACAGATCCACAGTTGACTTCTGTTACTTTCAGACAGGACCCTTCCATGGTGGATGTTTGGGCCTTACACGTCAGTTTCTGTGCACACGCACCACTCACCCCCTTTATTTTTATAAACTGATTCCATGATAAAAGTCGCTTAAAATAACAAAGCCAAACAACCATCAAACCACCACTTACATGAGCTTTCAAACAGGTTTCCATCACGTAAATAATTTCAATGATCTAGTTTTGCACCACCCCAGGCAAAGCTAAATGCGTAACAGAGAACATTCGCTATCAATATGCGGAGATCATTTGGCAACAAGATCACTACTAGTAAAGACTTGTGAAGTGGCACTACGGTTTTAATGCATTGCATGTGCAGTACAGAAGAGCTGTTTAAAGCCAATGGATTAGCTCTGTGTTTGCAAAATCAGTGGAAGACAACCAGTTCTGCTCTGGGTGCTCAGCCATTCGCTTGCCCCCGAAGCAGCGCACTGTGCGTGCCGAGGAAGGACATTAGCAGTGGGTACTAACTTTCTGCTTCTGCTAAGAAAGTAATTTCAATCATTTTCAGAAAATTTGCTAATGATCCAAAGGGTCTAGCAAGTTCAGACACCTCAAAAATGGAAGACATTAATTTATTGAACTCATTCATGCACAGTGTTCAAAGACAGTGCTAGGAACATCATTGTTATTTTCTACACGACACGGCTGTTTTCAGGTATCTATTATACGAATGCTTCAAATTATTTTGTAATCATAACCTACTTTTTAACTACTGCTTCTAATTTTTTTGCATCTTAAGAAAATGAGTTCTCCTTTTCTGTTCACCAGTTCTGACGTTCCTTTCCTTTGTGGTACACTTATGCTGTCTATGGTCAATACTCGAGGCTGTGAATATTAGTCTCCCAGAGGAGGAAAAAAAAATAATCAGTGAACCTAATCTGAGTGTGCCTATATATTTGGCTGTATTTACCACCTCTAGCATATCTGCTTGTCCTGAAGCTCAGATGGGTCACAAACAACTCTTAATCAATACTTTTCCTCTGGAAATTCATCCAAGAGGTAATTTCTTGTTACGAGAAGTTCTGCCTCAGGAATTTAATCAGAAATCAAAGCAGAGGACAAACTGACTGTCTCCAAAGGACACTTTACATGGCTCACCTTCTGAATGAAACACCTACTACTGACAATTCTGCTATTCCTAACACAAAAGTATAGCTTAACTGTGTGGATGCCTGACACCCTATGATGCAGTTAATGAGTTACAGTACATACTCCCCACATGTCCATGTTCAGAGGCTTTTCCACAGCTCCTATTTCCCATGTGAATTATTTCCTCCTCAAATCAAAGAATTTAAAATACTCTAAAATAGAATAGGAGTAAGTTGAATGAGAAGTATTTATTAACTGGTTATCTGAAGCTATCAACTAAAGCAAGTATTTGCACAAGAGCTATAGCTAATGTGAAACACAGAACTAGGATTCCAGTAAAAAGACTTCGGCAGAGCTTTTTCTGTGAACCATAACCAAAAACACGGTAGTCGAGAGAGGAAGGACAGAAAACAGGTAACCAAGAGAGCAGTCGAAGTGCAGAACAGGTAACCAACTGTCTTTCAGCCAGAGGCTCCCAAGTCTGTAAACAGCACCACGGTAGGAATCGCTTGACCTCCCTGGGATTTGTAGAAGTCAGTTAGCAGAAACAGGGCTTACATGGCTGATCCTGCATCTCCCCTTCGGTTCATCCTTACTTTCACATGTCAGCAGTAATCTCTTACAAATAGCAACTGGAGTTTATCATCTAAGAACTCCAAATAACACACAGACCAAAACCACTGACATTTCTCTGAAACTTGTATACAGAAAAACTCCCTGGCTATTTAATACGGTATCACCTGCTCCCTGCTCCTGCAGCCGGCATCCCCATGTACCCATCACGCACCCCGCAGCGCGGCAAAGGTCTCGAACAAGTGGGGCAGGGATGGCTCATGGTTTTGTCACCAACATCTGAGACCAGTTTAGAGTACAAAATGTAACAGCTGTATTAAGTGCTTCATCTACACTGTCTGTGCGTCAGGAGCTGAATCAGTGGTAGAGAGTTTTTAAGAGAGAAAGAGATTGAAAAATGTTTCAGCGCTACCTATGTGATTTAGAAGGCTAAATCATTTAGATGTATCAAAAACCTACCTGGCTTTCTGTTGTTATTTTATTAGATGTAACTACAAACTATTACCCTAAAATTTATACACAAATATCACTTGTCAATAGTACTTCAAGAACAAAAAAAAAAGGTCCAATTCTTACCAGTTGGACTGAGAGAGAATTTCCCATTGTGCTCTGGCACGTATGCAAAGCTTCTCGGCAGCTTGTTCCACGACAATGGATTTGCAAAACAAGAACTGAGGGGATTATTTGATTCAGCATCTACCCAAGTGGCCAATTCCTTCAGGAATCAATACTAATCAACAAGCTAAAGCTTCATAAGAAAAGTCAGACAGTATTTGAATCCTTCCTGCTGCAGCAAGCCAGGCTCTAAGGCCTTATAGTCCAACACAGATGCTTCAGATGCTGCAATTCTGCAAAATCAATTTTACCTGGGATTTAAAAGGGACCCTACGCCTCTTTCCAAATGGGAAAATACAAAGCTCACACTTCCAGTGGAATTCTGAGAAGAAAAATACGCAAATACAAACAATTTGGGTCTAACATCATCTACTTGCTACACTTCAGCTGCGCAGAAAAGACTAACATGAGCGCAGGGGACAGGGATTAAACCAAGAGCAATGCTTTAAGAGCAAAACATGGGCACATCCCCACACATACAACTTTTGCATTAAGAACATCAGGAATTTTACCTTTTCCTATTTTTCTTATCTTTCAGGGTGATTTCAGGGATTCTTAAGAGATATGAATTTCATAGCTATGACACTATACACGGGGAAAGCAGAGCATCCAAACTTTTATAAGAACTTAGAAAAGAAAAAAAAAAAAACAAAAAGAAAAAACCCCACAACACACAACCAACCAACCCACAAAACCAAACAAGACAAAAAACAAACAAACAAACATAATCCCCAAGACTAAAGAGACCTAGGTTAGGTTTTTAACTGCCCCTTTTGTTCAGTTAAAGCCCAGGTCTCATTCATGCACTTAAACCTCCTTTGGTATCATATTAAAACAGAAACCTTCAGATGATCAAGCTGACCAGAAGGCCTTTGGCATCTGTTAAAACCCAGCATCCGAGTTGTGTTTTAACAATCCTATGAGCCCTCGCTCATCCATCTTTAAGAAGCAGAAAGTACACAAATCTGTTTTGCACTCCATTATACGGTCACTCCAAATCCCGTTGCAAGTCATTAAGTAATTCTTGGCATAGCTGTATGAGAATGACCAAACCCACAAAGCGAATAAATTGGCAGGCAAGCCATGTTGACGAGGTGGAGGGGGAGAGCTGGGAACACAGTGTTTCCAGGAGTGCCGCACACTGTGATGATAGGGCAGAAACGGGACGATGCAGTGATCCGGTAGAACAGAAAGGCTTGTCCGTGTTTATCAGAGGACAGCTTGTTTGGATAACAGGAAGCATAATGACTTCAAGCTGCATGAGTAGCCAGATTCAGAAGGAAGAGTACTAGGGTTTGGGATTCCCAGAAAATAACTAAAGGAAACGGGTGATCTGTGGTTGTGGACTGTTTTGCAGCAATGAGTCCAGCCATGAGGAACTGCTGGGCAAATCTGAAACAAAAATATCAACTTTCACAGAAATTCACCTTCGGACCTGGCAAAGTTTGATAAAACCAGGGTTTTTCTATTGTGAATAAAGCTTAAGAACAATTCAGACATGTATTTATGTTACTGTGAAAAATGTATCACCAGATGTTAAATCCCCTATGCTGCACCACTGCTAATCTCTTAGCACACCCGATGCTCCGTTCTGTGCCCTACTCTTCATCCACCAAAACATACAGAAATCACTCCCAACAGACAGGTCATTTCCTCCACAACCCTTTTATGTCTGCAAACAAGTGAATGTAAATGTGTGTAAATTTCAGATATATCCACGGTTTTAAGAGTTTAATATACAGCTGTGCTTTGTACCTATTCATACACACTTTCCACATACCTTCACAGTTGTTTATGCAGAATAAAAGCTTAGTATTTTAGAAATGACCAAGTTACAGCTTCTGCACTAGGCAATGGTGATTAAAACCTGAATATTTCATAGTGGTGAATCACACTGCCAAGTCTCCAGGGACCAGAGCAATTTGAATTGGCATAAGCGAATGTTTCCCAATCTTTTGCTGCTTCTGTAATCAGTTATGTTCCAGCTCTGCCAATCATTCCTCAGAAGGCAGACCCACTCTCCAGCTTTTTAGCTACATTCACCGCTCCCAAGTGCTGCTCACAAGTGTTTGGAAGGCTGTGCTTGCTTCCACATGTGCGACTGCTGCTGCCTCACCACAGCAGCCCATCTGCACTTTGGACCTTTTGCCAAAGCCATCCGTGTACTTTCTCAGCACTTTCCTGACCCAGGTCTGCATGGAGCCAAGGGAGGAAGAAGCCTTGATGGACAGAGCCCATTCTCCTGTCAGCTTCTATCTTTCCAAATCACCAAATAAAAAAAATTCTCGATCAGCAAAGATGGAAAAAGAATGCCAACAACGCAGTTTCAATCCCTGTACCCACACTTAAACCGGCTGCCCTCTAGACCCAGACTGCGAGGCTTTTCGTGCCAGCTGCTCTGCCGAGCAAGTCTCTGGAAGCTTTCTGATCTCAAATGTTAACACATTCCCCTGCTGATACGAGTTTAACCTCAAGAGAAGAGAGGAAACAAGCTGCTACGCATAGATTAGAGCTGATGAGCAGTAGGTAATGATTGGAGCTGTGTCAAATCGTGGTTACAACTTTTTCCCCTTTTTTTTTCTTTTTTAAGGTACATTTGGGTTCACGCTCTGAAGTTTTCTTTAGAGCTTACTATGCAAATATCTGAACCTCAACCAAAACACTGTCAAAAAAGCACTTGTAGGGACTTGCCTGGATGGCACAAGAATCTCCTGGCAAACATGGGCATAGTTTTGCTTGCGAAGGTTCAAGCGAGTACACTTGCAGATAACTAAAAGGAATAGGAAGTTAAACTGTAGACTATGAAACTCGGACAACTTTTTCTTCCAAAAACTGACATGACATTGCCAACCTACTGCATGGCCATGTACTAATTCTACAGTTAATGAAGAAATTTTGGATTTACACGAACTAACAGAGCCAAGACAAATTTTGCTGATACCTAGGTTTGAATTTTTTTTTATTCCCCACAGGTCCTTGGCCTCCAGTTCTAGCAGAATGTTTTTACTTCTACCCTAAATGACCTAATTTAGAAGAGTATTAACATCGCTGACAAGACACACTACTTCTAGGTAGCATCCTCACTCCTATTACCATCAGTAGATTTATATTATCGAATTGCTGGAGTTTCCTGTGAGCATTTTAGCTTTGTATTTGGCCATTACTTAAGGACCCCAGCACAAAATCCAAGCTTCAAAAACTCTAGGCCAACGATCTCGAATAGTGATGAAAAGCACAGAAGGGTACTGGTTTAATAAGATGTAGCAGGTGTCACTGCATTATGAATACAGTGAGTCTCAGTGTATGCACAGCCCAGTACACCGGCTCGATCAGTTGCAAATAAAAAAAAAGATAAATAAAACACAGAACAAGTCTTTTTACTCATTTGAACTTCATTAATGTCAGTCTGTAACATCACGATATTGAGTTATCAGCAGTGATACAAAACAAGTTTTGTTCACGAGACAAAACAAGTATCAATGATACAAAACAAGTTTTGTTCATGTACACAGAAAAAACTGAAAGGGGAACTTGCAGTGGAAATTTCTAGAGATAGTAACTTAGTAATAGAAAGTCAACAGCATTTTTCCTTGATGTCAGCTCCCAGCATCTCAAATGCTAACAGCTGTCCATTAATCCATCAGTCTTGAGGCCCCAGAAGTGACCTCTACTTGTGACTCTGGCTGTGCAGCGAGTAAGCTGAAGTACCTCTCTGAAGGATCCATACTGCAAAACTGTTTCCAGTCCCCTAGAAGTGGTGGACTTTCTCCAGCCCTTTTCACTATTAGTATTATTTTCAAGTCAGACACGGAATGGATTCTTTTCTTGATCAAATTTTCAGAAGCTGAAACTTCAGCAACACCCTGGGAGAAAGTCCAAAATGCCCAAATAAAGAGAAAACACTGAGAGCTCTGCTGTCTGCATCCTGATGGCTTCTATCTATCCAACAAATCACAACCGATAAGGTCTTGTCCAATGAAAGTCTTGTTTACAGCCATGTTGTAGGAAAAAAAACCCAACATGCTAAGAGTCATTATCCCAAATGTATTAAAATAAGTAGTCCATCCACAAACACCACTGGAAATTGTCTTGGGTTTTGCCAAAGGACTTCAGTTTTGTTATTATATGTAATCATAGTAATCAAGAGTTCCTAACCAGGTTCTGAAAACACGAGGTTGGTTAAAATAGAGAAGATTTAAGGAATTGTGCTCTTTCCTACAACTCCCAGGTCTCTCCTTTCCATTTCATGCTCAGAATACAAGCCCGTTTTCCAGTCATAATCTAATTCAAGAAATCAGCTCTTTATTCTAATAAGTTTCTGACCTAAAAAGCTGATATATGCCGAAGAAAAAAACCAAATTCACAACATCTTACTGCAAGAATGCTAAAGCCAAAGCATGCCTTCTATACGGAAGCTAAAATTCATAGCCATACATCCTGAAAGGTAACACTTTGTTCACCAGCCAGAAGAGAACTGGACTAGCAAGCCTGGAAAAACTAACTGGAATTTGTGATTTTGAAAATATGAGCCTAGTTATAAGTAAGTACTTGCAACCTTTATCATGCTTTCCCAGTTCTAATATCTCCTCCCTGTTACTCTAAAGCATTTTGCTTTTAAACGTTGAAGACTTTATGCTCCTAAAAAAAACTTAAATTAAAAATACAGTTTAACAACTGATGATGAAAACAAGTTTTATTTTCCTTACAAGAAAACTCTGTTGACATTGTTGAACACACAGGCACTTAAATTAACATGTCAGATCACAAGCAACATCCCTGCTGTACTGGAGCAAATCACATTTCTGGCGTTGACTTCACTAGAACCCAAACTGCAAGCGCTTGGCTGTATCAGATCAATAGTGTTCAGGGCTTCTATGTTGGGGTTTTTTTTTTCTATGCCATTCTTTTAAAGCACAAGTAAGATGCCCTAATATTCGTGACATTAAGAGAAAACACAAACCATTAATTCTAACACGGTGAAAATGTTCATCTAATGGTCAAATCAGAAAATACTTTCTGAAAACCTCATCATAGCTACATGTGAATTACCACTGATGAAAGCAGGTGGCATTATAATTTTATGATGGCCTTAATTCACAGTATTCCACAACCTATCAAGTGACTGCATCTTTCTTAAAGAGATTTCAATGAAAGAGAGGCACAGAAAAGAAGCAGAAACCTAAATCACAATAACTTGCAATAGCCACCCCAGAAGTCAGTGGCAGAACCAAGTGCATACCTTATTGTTCTGCCTACATTGTTGCCCTTCATCTTGTACTTACCTGGGCAGTGTTAATGGCATAATACATATTAATGGCTCTGTCAGAATCCAGTCTACATTTTATACTCTCCAGAGAGAATGTAGTAAGTTCTTGGATGTAAGTAGTGCATCCTGATGCACATAACCCACGATTTGGGTAATCCCCACTGCTTTTCAGATTTCCCGAAAGCAGATACTCAGATAATCATAACTCAGCGAGGGGCAGGGAGAAGGGTACAAAACTTGCAGCTCATCCTGCAGAAGCAAGAAGGATGCTCCAGGGTAAAACCCCCTTTGTATCACTGGTGTGCTCCCCACCTGCTGTCTAACACGGATGTTTATCAATAGCCTACATTCCAGAAACCACTGTAATATATTAAAAAATATATACTTTTCAAAAAGCTCTTTAAGCCCTCCCAGAAACTTCTACCAATGTTAGGTTACAGCACTTTAGCACCAGTAAACAGGCTGGGGGTGCCAAAGAAAAGCTAGCTTATTTCAACAGGACTACATGTGATTGCAGATGGTTCGGATAAAGAATCCAGAAAAATGTTCTGCCGCAATGGTGTTCCCTGAAATTAAGGGATACCTGCAGAATTAAGCATTCACGGGAATGTTTAGCTGGGTGGAACAATAGCTAAACAATTATATATATATAAAAAATTTTCTTTAAAACCCAACAGAAAAAAAAAAAAGAAAACAAACAGAAAAAAACCAAACAACTAAAAAAGCACAACACAACTAATAAACCAAACCCCCACACTGTCAATCTTTTTGACTGCAAGTAGCATTTTTAAGTAGACCACCAGACTCCAATACTTGACGTTCTGCCAGAGAGCTTTTGCAGTATGTTTCTCTCCTAAAAAGTTATCTCTGAAGGTTAAAACAAGCTTGACAATAATAGTCAGATGGCATTTATCTGCACAACAAACTGTTACAAACCATCAATATTTATTAGATATAAATCTCAAGCCCTCTTGCATGTTATAACAAGTTATATGAATTAATCTTCAACTCATCAAAACTCATCTTCAAAACTCATCAACATATTTTCTGACTTTAACATCATTAAAACAGCATTCACCAAGTACCCCTCGTCATAGTCAGCAGCTGTTTGCACTTAGCTTTCTGCACCTTAATCTTATATTTGGCTAAGCTAACAAAATTTATATTCTAGCTTCCTTTCTCTCCTCACACTTAAGCTCTAAGGCAAAACTGTGATAAGTTAAAAAATGTAAATAATAATTTATTACTAACATGGAGAACTTGCACAGATCAGAGGAAAACAAAGCAGTTAGGGGGTAACACACACTGGAGGCTTTATTAAAACAACCAAAAAAACAAAAACACCAACAAATTTGGACAGGGATTTCAATTACAACTTAAGCCTTTGCATCTTCAAAAAAAACAACTGCACAAAGATTTGAGAAAAACTATAGCAAGCGGTACCTTTTGAAAGAAAGAACAGATTTTTATAGTGCTCTTGAAAACTTAATACTGAACTGTACAGCCATCTGATATTTTCACCAGTAATTAAGTCACTACTTGAAGAATGTAGAGCTGCAGACCAAGTTCCCCAGCTTCCCTTAAGACCAAAATAAGACAGCATTAAATACTTAAAGAGATTTCTGCTCTGCTCCTAAAATTCTTATGCCACTAAAAATATTCCAACACCAACCTCCTGTTAGGAGGTACAGAGGCTGCACTAAAAGCAAGCCAGCAGAACACCTGAGGGATTTCAGAGTTTAATTCAGCAGCTGATGATATTTAAGCATATGGTCAATGTAAGCTCCTTCCTGAATAAGGACAAAATTAACATGTGCTTGACTGAACATGAGCTCAAATAGACTTAAAATTTGACTCAAAACTGTCTGCATTAATAGTCACACAAATCAGACTCGAATCCACTCCAGCTCCTTCTACATACTTAGTTTTTAGAGTAAGCAAAACACTCTGTCCTGTCATTTTGTAGGTAACCATCAACATTCACCAATTACCCCTACGGATTTAATGTAAAAATGTTTCTGAAGAGAAGCACACATACCCCCAAATGATCCGATATTCAGGATTTATCTCCAAGCCAATGGCTCAAAGACAACAATACTTACTTCATTCTTCCCACGCAACACAAAGGCTGCAATCTGTGAGAAGTTTCTTCCACAGGAAACAAATCCAATCAACCAAGTAAGTTATTCTAAGCAGTTTTAAGAGAAGCTAGGTAAGTTTTACTGGTTTAATAATCACAGTAAACCTTATTAAAGTATAAACCCTAAACTTTTGCCCGATAACTTGTAACTGAAACACCCTTAATGCACTCATCAAAGGCTTCTGGAAATACAGTATAGACATAAACACATATACATTCTTTGTAAAACATAACGTATGACAGCACGCAGTGGCTGGAGGGCAACAGCATCATTGTGCAGCACAGTAAACTCAGTGAAACAGTTCAGACACCAAAGTATTACCTTCTGCTTATCAAGAATGATCACTTAGCAGTGTTTCTCGTTCCCAAAACACCTAGTGAAAGCTGAAGTTAAGTTCCAAGAACAATGATTAAATAATGTATTTTCAAAAGAGCAACAAGACAAAGGCAGCTTCATCTTATTCCAGCCCTTCTCCTTCTTGGTGAAATCTGAAGTTTTAAAAACTCCATCACTTTGCTTATTACTTTGTATTTCCATCTCAAACAGATATGAAAATCAGTTGTAATTCCAGGCTAATTCAGTCTCTAATTAGTTTGGAATCTTAATTGCCCTGATACTCTCTGTTAAAACTAATTTTTATCATGTCTGATACTTCACGGATGTGTCATGTTCTTGCTAATCTGGATCAGCACTTTTGGCAAAATTTCATTATGATTTTGTAGGATGGAGGCAAGAAATTGAAGTATCAGATCATCTTGTGACAATGCACCAGAGAGCAAACAGATGGAAATAAAGCAGCCGAGTTTATTCAAGAGGTGGAAGCCTTCTTCCCAAAAGAGAATTTGGAAAGAGAACCTCCAGTCCTTTCAGAATGCTGCACATAGGTGGGCCTTGAAACTCAGAAAGGGAGAGAAATAGGTATCAATACGAAACTGTTCACTCTAACAGCTTTTCTTAGATGCTACACTTGAGAATTACACAAAATAAAACAGAACAGAGATTCTCTTTCCTGCCTGGTTCCTAATCAATTGCATTTTATACAATAGCACAGGTAGATTAAAAGAGCATAAAATAAATGCTCTATTGGAGCAAATCCAGTGTTCTTGGCATGATGGGTCTGTTATGGCTACCTCACTGGTAGAATGCACCTAAACCACTGAGATGCAAGGTTTTGTATTCACATTATATACTCTCATCTTCTGTCATCAGCAACTACGTGAAAATCAGCTTCAAATTTACCCTAGTCTAAACCATTTGGCTTAGATACATTTTAAGATGTAAGGATGTTCCCAACTTTGCCTCTGAAGAAAAATTTCTTTCCAAGATGACCGGTGGAAGACAGCTGAACAGTCACAAGTTCATCAGTCCCATTACAAAAACACCACAAGGCTTGGCACCACGTGCAATATTTCCAAGAAGGATGCCAGATGTGTATTAATATGGGTAGAAGTCAGAGGATGAAGGAATACAGGCCGAGGCAGTAGATACACATGCTCTGTGTCAGCCCTCATTAGACCTACCTCAAAGGAATCATGTTCATCCCACCCTTCACATCACACACTGAGAAACTGAAACCTGCACATAGCCATTACAACTGAGGGTTGAAAACTGGGCTCCCGGTTGCTGCGCTGCCCTGGCATGCCTTGGACCCCATGAAAAAATCCACTTCAGGTACTGTACAGGCCAGAGATTGGACAGACACAGTTTATCTCCACTGAAATCACCATGCCACACTGCAGCACAACTTCACATAGTCTGGGTCTACACCTCTGTGACAGACTGCATACAATGCTTTCCTGCCTATCTTCTAACCAAATCACTCATTTTAAAAGAAAGGTTGCACAAGCTCCAATGAAAGCAAAGCAAGAGGACAAATCTATACGTTCAGCCTAAGATGAACTTGCTATTATGAACTGGACTCCATGCTTTCTTTCATGGAACACTCGGCCAACTGTACAGTTTTATAAGGTGCCAGAGGAATGTATTTCCTGTTATCAGAAACACATCACTTCTAGAGCACATGAACGACAGTTTGTGTTGAGTTCCCGCAATAAACTAAGAGGGCTGTCAAGTCTGATGGCGTATTAGTTTGTCACTTGTAACAGGCAAAGCTGTGTGAGCAGATCAGACAATGCTACATAATTTAATAATTTTATCAGCTATTCTACTTGACATTACCAGTTATTCCTCATGATTTCATCTGCCTACGAGACTATGTGCCAGATGCAGAGCCTTTGTACTGAAGTGAACATTGTCTACCTGTTCACAAAGACCACTGTTTAACCAGTAAAAGGCAAGCTTGCGTTCTGACACCAAAAAAACCCACACAACCGTGGACGCTCACATGTACAAGTTCAGAACCACTCTTCCAAAGGGCTAATGTGGAATGAGCTCTATCCAGGCAATTCTACTCACATTAAAATATATAATGTATACTTACAGACCTGTAATCAAAGTCACAGAAGCAAAGCCTTAAATGCTGGCCCTCTTCAGGGGATGAAGTGTAGAGAGAAACTGAAAGGTTAAAGAAAATTAAAATCATACCATAAAGCCTCTGACAGCATCATTTTAAGAAATATGTCGATGCTATCAGAAGTACTAAATACACATCCACACACCCCTATATATGTGTCCACTTTTCCTCAATTATGGAAATAGCTATCAATGAGTAGAGCAAGGGGAGGCGCCTACATTTAAACCAGCAATGGTGTCTGAAAAACCAAGTAGCAAATCAGCCACATGCATTGTATTTGCAGGAGAAGTTGGGGTTTCTGTTGCAGCTTCCTTTATAAACACAGCCTCCACTTGTGGGGCTCGAAGGAAAGTAGGAACAGATGTGAGGTGAACAGATAGGTTTAGGACCACAGGAGGAGTTTACGACACACTCAGTAAACTAGGTACAACTGGAATTAAAATCTTCCCAGGAAATACTGTTGCCATCATCCTTTACTCTGCATATTACTCATTTCAAACTGCAGAAGGAATAAAAATCAGAATCTTTTGCTCTGATTTTTGCGCACCTGGCCTATAACCTAGGAAACAAACACCTTTAGCAGCCAAATATCACTGCTTTCATAAAATAGAGGAAAAAAAAAAAAATTCTTATGGATGTGGCAGGGAAATGGGGGACACTTTTTTACTTTTTTTGTGTGTCCATCGACCACGATCCATCATTTTATGCTGTTGCAGAATGCTCGACACCAACGTGCACTGCAAATTCCTGAGACAGATAAATTACAAGATCATTCAAGGCATTCAACACATGGCTTACAGATGCAGCAACTCCCATCAGTGCTCAGAATCAAATCCTCTGTTTACCTGTCCAAAACCACCCGAACAGTCTTAAGTATTTGCAACCTGCAGGAACACCACTCAGCTACACTGGGCACCAGTTAATCAGCAGACATACTACCTTGCCGTCTCTGTAGGTGTTCAGAACAAAAACCTGCTTTTATACACATGCAAGCAATCCCAAGGGGGCAGAATGGAGCAAAGATTTTTTGCTCAAACTTTTGCTAGTTGACCAAAGCTCAAAGTTATCGCAGCTAAAATGGCAGCATACCCAGGAACGTGGATATGGCACTAGCCAACTTTAAACTACTGAGAAAAGAGCTGGGTTACACTGAAAAAAAGAAAGTCCTCTTTAAGTCTGATACCTGCCCACAGAGAATCAGCCTATTAATTTTTTAAAGGGCATTTCTTTTAACTAAACTCCTGTAATATATTTTATGCAGGATTACATTACTAATCATTTCTGTGGGATTTCAGGCACAAGAACTACCAATTACATCCTCCCTGGAAGAATGCATAGAGGCAGAACAAAGGAGAAATCCTTATGCGTTAGAGGTTTGTGTATAAAGCGTCTTAACACTCAATTTTTTCATGTCAAAAATCCCAAGAAGAAAAAAAAAAACTTCCCTCCCAAAGTTTGCCGAGATCAGCGTGCAAGACCGCGTGCAAGAGGTCGTGCCCTCCTCTGCAACAGCGCAGCTCAAAGTGCACACGCTTGTCCTACGCTGCTTGCAAGGAGTTGCAACTGGGAAACCATTCCGGCCAACTTTGGCCCAGAGCCACCCAAAGCTATTGCTAATGCAATGCAAAGTCACAAACTTATCCCTATAAAGGGCAAGGGATTCCTTTGTGTTTCTGGACACCTCATTTCATTCTAAGAGCACGAAGACTGAAAAACTGACACCCCAACTTAGCAAATATGGAAATCAGTGTAGCACACCACAAAAACTTGTGTTCCTCACAATGCAGAAGTGGATGGTGTTCAAATTCAAATGTTCTTATCAGTATTTACTCTTAGCAAACTCCTTTGTTTATTTTTCCTTTATGTTGCAGATATTTGTGCCACTTTCCAGCTGTTTATGCAATTCTTACCTAAATCAACACTGACAGGGATTTGCAACATACCCATTTGATTGTTTAACTGCTCTCTGTCTAGAAGTCTTTCAAATGGGTTAATCTAAAGAGATGAAGAAATCCTGATTTACTACACAGTTTAAAATACAAACGTGAAAAAAAACAAAGACAGGACTGGAAAAAACCGCTCAACTGGTTCTCCTGATGCCTCCCCAGTACGGGTTGTTAATTAGGATACTAAATGACTACCTTGCTGTTGTATTCATGCAGGTTCCTTGATGACTAGTTCTGCTCCCAGTTTCCATCAGAAAGACTAGCATGGCTAACAAGCCCAAACCATCTAACAGCCAATCACTGCATTACGTTTCTGATGTAATGCGGCTGTATACAGAACAATGTCTTGAAAAGTGAAGTTGGCTCTTCTTTTAACCTCCATCTCTTTCACTAAACATTAAAAAGCTGCTGTTATCATTTCAGCCACCACCAAAAACTGCAAGGAAGACCACATATGTAGTGAGCGTAAGAGACAGAAGTGACAGAAATTGATAAAAACTTCATCACATGGCTGACACCCCATATATCAAAGCCTTAAATCTCATTCTCTGCTTGCCTCCAATTTCCATCAAAGCCTGCTAGCTGCACATTTATTGAGAAGTTTGTGATCTGACAGCCACTGTATTACCAACATTAATGATGCATCAGTCTCTAGAATTACTGGGGAAACAGTTCAATTGATTTTATTATTATACAGAGTTCCTCACATTTCATTTCAGGCAGCTTCCTACCACAAATTTTAGCAATAACTAAAAACGCTATACAGCTGATGCACAAAATAGGGCAAAATACGGTTACCACAACTTCATGCCAATCCATTCTGCCTCCAGGAGAGCTCCAAATCACTCAGACACCACTGTGCAACCTATGAGTTAACGGTCCAAAACGAGGACTTACACATTATGGAGCGATAAGCAGCACACTGCTAATATTCACTAATTTGGCCAAGAAAACTAGAAATAGACACATGATGTCTTCAGCTCTCCCCCCCCCAAAAAAAAAAGAGATCTTCCCAAAGCCTTATAAATCCCTGCTATTGACATTAGATAAAAGTCACCCAAGGGAAAGGGGGGGAGGGGGAGGGAGAAGATAACTTTAAAATATATTGCCATATAGACTGAAATTGTTTCCACAGGTACCATAAAGAAAGGGTACACATTTTCTTTGCAGCTAATAGCCCACTTCTGTGTGTCTTTGTCATCTTAGAAGGCTTTCCTCACTTAACAACTATCACAGCTACTAAAAAGATGCAAGAATGCAATACAACACATCAAGCTCATAGGGGCTTTTTTTGAACCAAGTATTTTAAATACATATGTAAGTTGAAATTTCCAGTATCAGCTGAGAAAGGATCTCCATGAAATATGCAGCATCTATTCCCAGAAGACCCCAAAATTACTAGGTTTTTTTCCCTTTCAGTGAGCCTGACAATGACAGAACTACTTCTATCATTTTTTAGGTTTGATAGAGAACAAATAAAAGCTGTCATAGTTTTAAGAAAAGTCATTTAAAGGCTCCCTATCTCCCCTAAAAAGGCAACAGAGAAATACAATTTTCCCTCTCTGTTTTTAATCTCTTCAACTTTTCCAAAGGTCATAAACAAAGTATTTTCAAGCACTTGTATTAACAGCGGGTTTACTATTTTATTTTGATACACAAGGTCTGCAACATAGTGACAAGAGGAATATATCATATGGAACAACCAAGAACTTCTACAGAAGTAAAGATCCTTTTCCATTTACCTTTTTTCTCCTTTTTTTTTTTTTTTAAACTTGACAAGAGTAATTTACTGATTTTGAGTATTGTAAGAAATGAATTTGAGTTATTAAAGGAGACAGATGTTCAAACCAATTGATATGAATGCTTTAAGAAGGTATTGTATCTGCTTCTAGAGAAACTCCTCCCTAACTCTGTAGCAAGAGCTCTCAATTACAAGTACAACAGGGGAAAAAAAAAAAAAAAAAAAGCTAATCACTAGCAAATGCACCCGGAGTAGCAAGCTGCTTCCAGATGTGCAATGCAGCCCAGACCTTAAACAAATAAGCAGTAGGAAATGCTGCTCTGTTTTGCTTTCTTGTTTTCTTGCAGTCCACTATTTTAGAGGCACGCATCATATTCACCTTTGAGGAACATATATGAAGCTGCCTTAGCCTACCTCCTACACCCAGGCTCCGCTCCCCAGGCAAAGAGCAAACGTATCTGGACAGAAGAATTACCTGTATTAATTACTGTACCGTCTAAAATGGATCCCGGTCTTAACTGTGCTCTGATTCATGAGTTTAGAGGTAGAGCCCTGCTCCAGACTGCCCACCTGACACATGCCGGAGGGACAGTTCGGCTGCTATTAATTCCTTACAGATTACAGCCTGCGAACGTGAAGGGCAAACAAAATGGGTCCTGGTTCACTTCAGTACAGCAAACAGTTCAGCAGCTCGCGAACGGGAGCAGAAATAAAAGAGGAAGGGGCAGAGCACATCAGCCCTTCTGAGCAGGAAATCGAACAGACAAGCCCAAAGCGAGAGGTTTAGTGCAGATTGGGTTTTTCTGTTGTGGTTTTTTTGTTTGTTTTGGGGGGTTTTTTTGTTGATGTTTGTTTTTGGTTTTAACACTATCTAGTTATCCTCTTTAAACGCGTGTAAAACTTTCACCCGTACTTATGTCTGGCATCAAATGTAACAGGTACTTCATTAGCATTCCCTTTCGGAGTATCCAAAACAACAAGCAAACCAGGCAGGAAAACACAATAGGTTTGAGGAAGCAGAACTTTTACAATTATCTTCCGGATGGCAATGAGCATAAATTTAAATATCCACATACATTTGAAAGGACAGACATAACCAAACCTTTTTTACTCGAGTTACATTTACAGCGCAAATTAAAAAAAAAACCACAAACCCAAAACATCACAATCATTATTTTGCAATACATGTAACAGACTGAATGCAGGCAACTCTCATAGGGAATTCATTAACTTGGGAACAAACTGTTCCTATAATTAGTTACCAGAAAATATTCAACATGCATTTACAGGTTTATGCTTGAATCACTAAGTACAACTCTAGGCACCGAGGCTGAATCTAAGGGGCAGGGGAGGTAGAGAGTGGGACTGAGGAAGACAAAAAAACTCCAAGTATTTGAACTACCATCAGTTACTCCATTATTCCATAGATCAAGAACCAGGTGACACACTGTTTATGTGCACATACAGATGGTCTCGTTTGTTAGAAAGCTGTTTTCCAACATGCAAATTGACTACTTCTGTAGGTCAAACACTAGCTGAAGCAAGCTGATAAAAATCACGTTAAACTGAGACTTTTATCTCTCTTATACAGCTGGTGTAGATGCAGGCAGTCATATCACTATTAATGTTTCAGATTATTAAAAAGACTGCTTAAGTGGAAAGTACTTATTATTCATGAAGTCTCTTCAGCATCTGATTAGGTTCTTCCCCTTCCTCTGCCTCATGCTTCATTTATTACATTTTTACCTAGGCCAAAAATGCAGCTATAAAACCACCTTTATTCTTCATTCAGCAGACACTAAACATTGTTAAATATAAAGGGATTTCCATCCTTTTGGAAGCTGGGAAGGAACACTTATTCAGCAGAGAAACAAACCCAGCTTTCAACTTAAACCAACAAATGCTTTTAACATACACTGTCTTATGGTAAAAGCAAGTTACACTAACGTAATCTGGTCCGATAAGCTATTATTACATATTATTATATTAATAATTAGGCTCCTGGGAACGGGCAGGAAGTACATACTAATGGAAGATGGGCCCTGGGAGACTGCACTGGCCAACAGCAGCCCTAGACCCTGCGTCCTCAAAGACAAGGTTCACGACTACCGCACGCAGATTATGTGATGCCAAATAAATCATACCTTATGCCAAATAAATCCCCAAGGGAGAACGATGACAAGAAAGCCTACGCCTAACAATGAAGGCCATGATTTGACCAGCAGGTAACAGCATGGCAAATTTTATTATCGTAGCTCATGCAGCTTTCTGAGAGCTTAATAAGTGCATAAATGTCCTTAGATTTGTTTCCTAAAAAAACAACTCATTCCATCGAAGCTGCTCCTTAAACCATGCTGGCAGTAGGCCCCTGGATGAGAATGGACTCGACTGCAAGAACCACAAACCTGAGTTGCGTCCGCAGTCGCGTATCCCCCTGAAGGCCCTGCAGGCTTTCCCCCACCCCAGCTTAAAGGCTTCCTCACCCATCGGAGCCCTGAACACCCCACAGATGTTGCCTGCCCAGCTCACCACAATTGGCCGTGCTCAAGATCAAGGCCTCGGCCAGGACTGTGCCAACACCCTGCTGCCAGCCGGAGGGTGAGTGTGGCCCAGCAGCCTGTGCCTCAGGAGAGAGCAGCAGCTCTCCTGCTCAGTTCAGATGATCACAGGCCTAATTCTGACCACCACATACAGCATCCGATCCTTCCAAGAGGCTTTTTTAATTACCTCCCCTGCTCTCACTCTGAAGGCGCTGCAGGGAGCCTCACGCCCTCGCCACATGGCTCAGAGCAGTATGGAGTGCTCTGGGGCTCCAGCAGCCATACCACAGTCCCTGCCATCCCCAAGAGATGGCTTATTGTCATCATCCCTCCCTTGAAAAGGGAACTTTAAGCTCTTATATTAAAAATAGGTCTCAATTATAGGAGTTATAAAAAAAAAACAAACAAACAAAAAAAAAAAACAAAACACAAAAAAAAACCCCAACACCAGTGAAGTAGCTTTAAGTTCATCTCCTCAGTGGTACTGAGTAAGGCCTAAGCATGGTGCAAGTTAACCACAATCCTGGGACTCTATCCAAGTCTCCCATGACAATAGGAAAACATTAGAACTATAACATTCAAAATATTATTTAACTTTTAAAGTCTTAGCAAAGTTCAAAGTCTCCTTTGTGGAACAGTGCTTTTGAAAACGTCGGTTGCTTTCCAGAGACCATTTCCTCATAATCAGGCCCAGCATTATTTAAATAGCAAGGAATACCAGCAAGAGGAGGAATCACTTGGCCGAGCCAGGGAGGGGGAAAGTCCTTAAAATGACTGCAGAATTCTTAAATGCTAGTAAAAGGTCTAATCCTATATAATGATTTACACAGTGACAAGGAAAATAGATTTAGTGTGACAGTTTGAAAGGAGATCAACATAAATAAATTCACCGCTCACGTGGTCACAGCCTCCCCGCCACCCCCTCGGTGACCGGCAGCACCAACAACAGGATCCCTCCACCAACCTGCCTGATAATTTTTTCCACCTACCCAGGCCTCTCTCACAGCCAATATGGAGGAAAAATGACCAAGCAACTTAAAAAGCAAATTACTTGCTCCAAAGTCAGAAATTTTTTCCATGCCACTAGTTTATTGATTACCAATGCAGCAATTCACACACAACACCTCTTTGTACTGTAATCCTAGAAAATAAAAAAAAACAACACAGCACAACTTGTTATCCCTCTCTCCCCCCACCAAAAAAACCCAAACCGAAACAAAACAAACCAACAAACCCCCCGAAAAAACCCACACACCAAAAACCACAAAAACTTGCAGCTATGAGTTCTGAGCTTCGGTTTTATTCATTAAGTTCCCTACTGCAGCACCGCAGCTGCAGTACGCAGAGGCAGACACGGTGCCAAGTATTTGCAGACCAAGCACGCTAAACATTTCTCCAGCCAGTAAGCGCGATGTGGGTCAGGAAGGCCTGGTACTACTTATTTATGGCCTTTTTGATATACAGAAGATGCACAGCCACGTTTAACCGTTTCGTTGCTGAATGGCAGCAGAGGCAGTGACAGGTCTGCCAGACCATGTCATTCCCCACCCCCATCAGACCCCTTTTCGCTGTGCAGTGGTCTGTGGGCGCCGAGGGGCGAGCTTTCCTCTGCTCAAGCAGAGCCATTCAGCTTCCAGCTGCACAGCAAAAAGCACCCGAGCGTGCTGGTGAGGGACCAGCTGCTCTTCCCTGCCTCCGCAGCACCAGGCAGCTGCATCACCAATGCCACCTTGTGCAGACCCACTCGAAATCAGCCCACTCCATGCCTTCCAGTCCCAACATCCCCCACAGCTGCTGCATTGTGTGAACTGAGGAGGAAACACAACACCCCCCACCCCGCCGTGAAATGAAGGCACACTCCTCCTCCTCAGATGTGAGGACCGGTTATACTGCTTCTCTCACTACCTATCACAGTCAGTGTCGAGCATTTTCTTCAGTAATGTAAAATTACTGAATAAACATGACAAATGCCCTCTCCCCACCAGAGCCATGCCAAAGACTGTAAGCAGGTCATTAACTGTCAAGGTCATCTTGTTTGTGAAAAAGAAAGGAAAACATTACCATTAAGACTCCAAAGGAAACCTAAGCTTAATGTTTCCTTAAACTCTCACTTAAAAATGCATTTGAAGTCATCTGATTCAACCATATGACTTTGCAAATTACCATTCATTGACAAGATTTTGGGTAGGTTCAGTCCAATTTCACACTTGAACCACAAATGTACTCCAAAGTTTTGCGCAGGATATGTTTTTACACCTCGTCTCTAAGCAAGAAGAAATAAACTAATCTGGTGTTTCAAAAGTTGTCAGCAGGAGAGCCACTGACCCCCTCCTGCCCATCAGCTTTAAGAGCGTACTACTGCATCTCTGAATGGCCATGTGAGTGGGATCCACCTGGGTGCAGCAGCAACACTTTTGCCTATTCCCAGCAGACTCCCCAGCCCCCCTTTCCTGCAGGAGCATATAATTTTTTCTCCATCTGAGTCTTAACTACTGTTTGTCTGCAGACTTGTAAAAGACACTAAGAAAGGCCTAATGAGACACTGATGTGGTATCCAAATGTTCTCCCCCATCCTTTTCCCCCAGCGGCCCGTTGCCTGAGCAGCACATGCGTGGAGGCTGTAATTTGTTTGCCAGCTCTCCAAGGAAGGAAGGAAGGAAGGAAAGTGGGTGGGTGAGAGCTGGAGACAGAGCAACACCAGCACATGGCTGGCTTGCACATGTTTTCAGTCAGTCACTACTAAGAAAATATATACATATACATGCACACACAAAATACTCTGAAAGCCCAAATGAAGACAGCAGGTCGCTAGGATAACATTGCTTCCTTCACACCAGGAGCTAATAAAGTAACGTAAAACCACAGCTCTCAAGACAAAGACTGACACATGCTGAGCTGTTGAGACCCTACAAAAATGGAAGCCTTCTGAATTCCAGGTAGCACAACACCTGTACTTCCAGGGACCGCACAAATTAGTTATTTTCGAGCAGTGCTGTGAAAGTAGCTCCTGCACAAAAACCGGGAAGTCCAGGCAAGAGATGGAAGATTGCATAATTAATCCCAATTTATTACTAGGACACACAGGCACCAGAGCCTAAGCAATCTGTTCAAAGTTACTTGAGAAGTCTGGAGGGGAAGAATTAGCTGAATCAGGCAACCGCAGCCCCCGAGTTCAGTGACCCAAAGCCAAGCCTCCTGCCCTCCAACTGAACACTTAACTCTTGCTGGAGAGAGCTTGAACATGTAGACAAAAGACTCCCGCGGGTTGGTCAGCAGCTGTTACCTTGCCGCCTGCTGCTGCTGCCGGGAGCAGTTACCCATGCAGGCGATTCTGCATTCTCTGCACAAGGACTGGCAGTATTTTTGAAAGTACTTTAAATATTTTAAAAACCTGAAACTGGGTTCCAGACTGCAAATATTTACACTTCACTTTATATGCAAGAAGTTCAACTAAGTTTAAAAAAACCCATTTTTTATGTCTAACCGTAACTACGTACATAAATATTTACAGGATTGAGACTTTGATTTTTCCTCCCCTGTGCTCAGTACATGGTGGTGGCTCTTGAGCGGCACAGGTCAACAAAGCAAGCTCCTTTCTCAGTTTCATGCGTTATCCCTATCCTGCATCGCCTGGCTTGAAAACAGAGGAGGAGCAACTTGGAAATCTCAAACCTAAACCCCAAGCAGCTTTTAAGTGATTAGCGTTCTGCGAAAACGTTGACAAAGAACTAGACCGATTGACTTGATTAACCATACATATTTTTAAAATCTCGGACAGATTCATTTGAGTGGGGTACTAAGTGGATGCAGTAAATCCATTTTTATTCTCTTCCTACAAAAACTTTTATATGAGTTACTTACACAGGAGTTAGCAATGAGGCAGCTCGAGTGCCTCAGTGGTGATTTCCCTGGTGTTCACATGGATAAACCCTTGACCTCCACAGGCAGGGAGGTTTAAACAAGTTTCAGCATTCAAAACAAAACCAACCTAAACTTTTTAAAAGTCTTAATTTTATTCACAATGATTAGAACTTGGTACGATACAAAAGAAGTTTTGGAAGCGTGAGCAGCAGCATTCCTTTTCTGGATCCCCAGAGTGGGGCATAGCACTTCACTCTCAGGAAGCAGGGTTTAGCTTGCTCTTCACCCTCCCTACCATCTAGTAGCATGGGGGGGGCGGGGGGAATAAATAAAAAAAACAAAACAAAACACACAACAAATTGCTGTATGCAGCCCACGTTTCCATGGTGTTGAAACAAGACTCCATCAGTCTAAACATCGTACTTTCTAGCCTCTTCCTTTTTACAGCATCAGTCACAAGAAACAGTTAAAAATAGTAAGTTAATGATGTTAAATATGAACGTTAGTTTTAGAAGTTTGTTTATGCATTTGATAGTACTTGTGCTTAGCTACTTTAACTATTTCCTCCCATAGACCAGCTCATCTACCAGTTTCCTCTGTTTGCATAGAGCCTTTGATAGCTAGATAGGACCAAAAAAAAAAAAAAAAAAGCTTTTAAGTGTATGCATTCTGACTTTAAAACCGCAAAGCCTGGCAGAATGATTCACCAACAGCCAAAATCCCCCAAGCAATTTTCTCTTTAAAAGAAAATTCAGCATGTATTTTGTTCTTCAATATAAATCATGTCTTCTGTAACTTTTTATTGATTTATAATATACTGAAGCCTCACCATTAATTTCTGAAATCTGTACAGTTCTTGCAGTTACTGGAATACAACATCCTGTCAAATTCTAGGCCTTATTTCCCTAACAACTTTAATGGGTGCAAACAGTCTCTTGCCTTGGATAAGGCCAAAGAAGGAAAAAAATCAAATGTCTGTATACGAACCAATTTCAATAATATGCTATGAGAGTTTAATATATTAATGAAAAGGATTTTAAACAATACAGTTTCACTAAATTCAATCAGTGCTGCTCAACAGATAGAGTTACAAAACATCACAATGAGTATTAATGGAAGAGGCTTATGCCTTAATATCCTGACACATGGATTGCAGTATGGTGACTTGTTTGGAATGTAATTAAAAGTACCAATCACAAAAAGGAAAAAGCAAAACCTCTGCAAAAAATGACTCTGGCCTTCGTGTTCAGAAATGGTCTGCAAGCTCAAAGAATTTGGAGACGTTTGGATGCTTTACTTCATATTATTTGAAAATGTCAAATTTTCACAAATAGCACGCATTGCATTTAATGGAATAGGGGCCTGTTTCAGGCCTTTTCAAGAATCAGTTGCTTTATAAAAAGAAGCATTTTTCAAGAACTCGGGTTTTATATGAAAAACAAAATTTTGACAGAAAATGAAGACAAGACATGAGGATGCTCATCATTTCTGTTTTCAACCGTAAGTTGTTTTATTTTTTGTGTAAGCCCTACAGACAGAGAACATCCTTTAATAACTAACACGTGCCAAATAACCAGGAAGAACATTTAATTCCATAGGACCATAAGGTACCCCGCAGATATAACTCATCTACACCCACAAGTCAGACAGAGCAACTCATTCTACAATCCCCAGGGCAATCTAGCCACTTGCAGACTCATTCTGGTAGCTCTAGCCCCTGCACTCAGAGCAGCAGAACAACACTAAAAACAGAGAGCACAGAAACGTGACAAGCCATGGTTCTTACAAAACAGAAGGAAAAATCCTTCAGAATCACAACTGGCATTTGGACAACGCAGTTTAATAATAAGGTTTATTTGTATTATCACGGTGCCCAGGAGCTCCAGCCACCACACAGGGCTCCTACCATGTCAGGCACAGCACAGCATGCAAAAGGCACCATTTCAGCACAGCTCCTTCTGCGGCACTTCAGCCCCCAAACAAGGCTCTAAAGCTGCAAAAATTGAGCAAGGAGCAGGAGAGGCACGGAGCCAGGGTCTGCTGCCAACTGGCCTTGGCAGAGGACACGGCTCCCAGAAAGAAGGTGCCTGTGCTGGACCACTGCCCCATGTGAGCACCAAGAGGAGGTTGCCCACCAGCTACAGGAAGGATGGGAAGAGCAAATGCTAACGGGAATACTTCAGTGCTGCAAACAGGAGCCTGGCTTCCCCTTCCAGGTTTTAGCCTTTGATCTTACCACGCACTCTGACTATATACTGTGGCTTTTTCCAGCACGGATGGGTGTGCTAGAGGTATCCTCTAGTCACACCAACCATAGGGGAGGATGGGCTTAAAGCTTAGTGCTATCTCCTGACAAATAGTACAGTGTAAAGTTCCCATAATCTGGTTTGACAAAAAAGAAAATAATCCATTTCAGTTGAAACACAGTTTGTCCTAAAAAACAAACAAAAAAGACCAAAAAAGAACCAAACCAACAAAAACCACAAAACAAAACACACACACACAAAAAAAAACCCAAACAACAAACCAAACCCCAAGCGTCCCATAAGACTGACATTAGGGCTTCCAGTCTGTGGAAGAGTCTCACCTTCTGCAAGCATTTCTAAGAGCTGCATGGCAGGGGAAACTTGGTCTGAACTGGAGGAACTAACCAGAGGGATTATACCACAGATGGTTTCAGTGCCAGCTCACATGTGCCTCCCACCTCACAGGACGTACAAGGGACTGTCAAAAGGCTCAGGTTCTCCAGCAATCCCAAACTACCCAACCCAATCCTGAGAGAACACCAGGCAGCATCCAAACAAGAATGCTCCTACACAAGCCCAGCCAGGCACGGAGAGGCACAAGGCTGCTGAGAGACTACTTTCTGTGGTGGGTAGCCCTGGCTTTGCCATACTTCCCCCGTGCCCTCAACTGCAGAGCAATGATAGAGCTGGAAACCGAGCACTTCCAGCATCACTTCACTTCTCTAGGTCACACTGCTGGAGACGGCAGAGGCCTCCAGCCTCCCAACCTCACAGATGAAGGGTGGGCTTTAGGCAAGAACCAGCTGGAGTCACGCATGGGCACGGTCCTACAGAGCTAAGCTCTTTTCATTTGGTGGATCTTTTCAGGCCTCCTTACCAGTTCCAGGGGCTGTACTAACAGACAAGTGGTGCCCAATGTAGGAAAGGTTACATGCAATTTATGTTTTCATTTACTGATAATCTACCTGCCCCCAGCAACAGATGCTCTAGTACTAATAGGAAAACAAGTTTATGCAAATCAAAATATTGTGGGTTTAATCACTTGATCCAATCTATTTACAAGCTGGGTTTATTATTTTCTGCTAATTGTGAGGCTGTGGATCCATCTGACTCTCTGAGCCAGGAGTGCCAGTTAAAGCACTCTTTCCCACCTCCACGCCTGCACAGAGCTCAACTTCCCAGTCCTCTGCTGCTGCCCATGAGGTGCTTACATGGTGATTTGTGTGGCCACACAGAGAAGCAATCTGGGGAACTGATCCAGGGGGCTGGAGCTGAGAAGGAAGAACCTACATAGAAATACAAAAGGTTTTTTTTGTTTTCAGCTTTTATCAGTTCACCAATCTGATTCATCGTGCACCTGCACAAACATTGATGCTAACACAGCATAAGGGTGAGAATAACATGCAGCAGGGAACCAAGAGGCTTAAGCAGTCCTGACAGTGCAAAACCACAGCCTGAGGATGGAAACAGAGATCGTCCATCTTTCTCACAGACGAGCATGTTTATACTGGGCGTCATGGTACAGCTCCCACAGTATTAATGGTATTGTTTACTCCTGGACAGGAGAAGTGAAAAGAGGAAAACCATAAAATATGCTGCTCCATACTCAAGCCACCCAGCCTGGTGTAGTGATAGCCCGTTGCTCCCAGTGCCTAGTGGCCAGTGTGCTAGTGGCACAGCCAGAACCACCTTCAAGACACACAATTTTTCACCATCTTCCAAAGGGACAACTTCCCTCAGCAGCTCCTGTTGGCAGAGGGGATGGGAGAGAGAGCAGCATCATAGCCATGCCATAGACAACACGGCCAAAGCCCTGTGCTGCTAGCAGCAGAGCTTGAGCAGTTGCACGTACTCCAGCTTGTTTTCTAAAAACCATCATGCCACCAGCTGATGGAATAGTACCCTTCAGCAATTTCAGTATCAAATCCACTGAGGCTGGACAGAGGTATTCAACAGGACTTAAGCCGAAAATGCACATGAACGTGTGTTTGAACACATTATGCATGTTATATAAATATAATAACAGAAAAATAACTTCTCTGGGACATCTGTCAACTTCAGAACTTCCTTCTTCTAAGGAATTTAAAAACAAACAAACAAAATTCGACAAAACACAGACAACAAATAAACTAACCAACCACTAAAAGAAACAAAAAAAACAACAACAAACATGTTCCTGGAAAACCAGGCTGGTGCACTGTTCTGAGGTGGTGCAAACGTTCCCTGGTGTTTGGAAGAACTGCAAAGTGTTTGGAGACCCTGAGGGAAGTGTCAGAGCCTGAAGCTGTTGAGCTTAGCCCACGGGGAGGTCCTGACCCTCCCACCAGCCTGGCTGGGCTGTTCCCAACAGTCCCTTTCATTGATACAGAAGCTGAGCAGTCATGCAGATAGTGGTATCAATCGTAGCTAATTCAGCTGAAAATGAGCCTTAGCAGAAAAGCAAACAAACAAACAAGCAAGCAACAACAATGACAAAACCCAGCCACACAGAAGAAAACTAAAAACATCCCAAAAAACCCCAAAGCCTTTTTTCAATCTGTGACCAGACCCGCTGCCCAGTGTGCAGGATGTTGTAAATCTGGATTAATTATTATCCCATATTTAAATGATTCTGTTTACAGGACCATTTCTTAAAAATGTTTGATTTGTATGATTTAAGTAAACAGTTTAAAGTACCAGAGGAAGACAACTGCAGTCTAACCATAAGCATAAGTGTAGCAAAACTGAAAGCATCACCTCAACTCCTTGTATATACTGAAGGATGGCTTTTACAGCAGGGGTGGGACACCACTGCCAGGCAGGCTTCACTGACATCACATCTACAGTAGCAGCAGCAGCGCTTGTTACGGCTCCTGGTGTATACACAACTGCTGCATTTTGAACCTGTGTCTTCCCCAAGGCAGAAAGCCAGCCAGCCACCCAGCTCCCCACGGCTTGAGCTGCCCTGCCCACACTGCAATCGCAACAAGCTCACACGCGTTAGCAACTTTTCTCCCAGACAAAGTGAAACTGTATGAATTCAAACAGGTAGCCTTCCAAGATCACATACTAAAGCTATGAATGCCTGCCAACTGCGGTACCTTTCTGAAGCGTGCCACTGGTCTTTCACTCACTTGCCTAAAAGGAAAGTAGCAGTAACTTCAGGTTGTCAAAATTTCTGAGACTTTAATTTATCAAGATCAAAGTCAATTAACCAAAACCCAAGAGACCAATGCTGGATTATATATAAAAAGAACATTTTGAAACATATTCTGTCATGTTATGCTTTTAACTATAATTACAATATGGGATGTGTGTTTGACACCTATTTTTTAGTGTTCAAAAAATATTTCAGTTGCTAGCTCTTTGCCATCTGTTTCCTATCATTATTTCATTAAAATAGTTTTAATTTCTCTCAGAGTAGAAGAGTAAGATTGTTTTCTGGGTGACTAGATTGTTATCTCCTTTACTTAAATAGCATCATTCCAGCTTTTTAAAATTTATTTTTTAAAGATACATATGCACCACCCCCCAACTCCCCTCAGCAAGGGCTAACAAAAGCAACCTAGTTTAAAACCAGCCAAACGCATTCCCTTCTCTCCACCTGTCAAATACATTTCTCTCAAGTCTCTGAGGAAACTAAATAAAATAACTCATCAGCTGCAAAAGGCATGGAGATTTTCCTCCCAGGAAGAGAAAACTTGCACTTGAATACACCTTGGATGAAAACCAAGGTCCAGCGTACAACACGTACCTTACACCACGCAGCACACTTATCGTTCCCAGTCAAAGTACTAGAGCCCAAAAGCTTACAGCACCACGATTACCCATCCAGGGGCGAAGTCACCCACGTACAAGGAAGAGGTGGTTTCTGAGCAGTTATCAGCAACAAGCACAATAATTCTTACCTGGAAAATGCTGTTTGCAGCTGCTCACCGATTTGTCAGCACACATGCTGCTCTCGCCTCATGATTTATGATGCTCTCTCCAGCACTGAGACTTCTATTACTGTCCTCGTTTATTGCCTGCAGCTGTCATTCTCACCAACAATTCTACAGTTGTTTGTAGGTGAGGTATCAAAGGTATTTAGTGTGCACATAGAGATGTAATTTTAATCAAACCTACTCACAGGCAGTATTTAAATGTTAGAACGACTGCACAGAGTGCAGCAATTAATGTGGACTCGACCAACTGAAATTATGACAGCCAGAAACGTGTACTCGTAAATGCCTCAAAAGGATGGATGTCCAATAGGCCCAGGAACACCTGCTGATTTGTAAATGAAGATTAAAAATAGTACCCATAGATCACAACACCTTCCGACAGGTATTTGAATGCACAATAAATATATTAACACAAATTCACCAATTTCACTTTCTATGGCCAAAATGGCAGTGAATCCAGCTACACCTTTCTCACCACATATTTCTCCCAGACAGCTATTTTCCCCTTAGACTTTCCAGGTTTTCCAGCATCTCCCAAAAATCTGCTGAAGCTGCCCATTTCAAAATAACAGCAGCAGAAGGGGAAGCAGATTTTACATCCAATTCCACTTTTAAAAGCTCTCGGTGTGTTTTCCAGATATTAAAATTTTGTAAATTAAAACATTCTGACCCACTGCAGTCCTTACTTAACTTTTCGAGGGGCGACAAGATGCTCCATGATTTGAAAACCAGGCAAGCAGCATTACTAAGCATGACTACCAACCACACCACCCTGTTTGGAGAGAGGGGGGCAAACAGCCTCTGGGTGTAAACTGGACCTACTGCCACTGAATGTGGCATGGAAGTGCAACAGAAGCTTAAAAAGGAGTCCTGGAGCTAAGCTAATACTACTTCTATGTGGACTCTAAAGCTCCAACTCCTTAAGTCAACTGATCATAACAGCATCTCTGTTTATTTAATGAGTTTCTAGTGCTTGTGATTCAGAATGAAACTTGAAAATATGAACTCTAAACAAACACCAAAAGACATATTTTGCAAAAGTTGAATTATGCAAGTTTATTATGATTTAAAACTATTCTATAGGCCTGGCTTCTGGTGTCCAAGTATTTTAAGGCTGGCAATCTCAAATTAGTCTGATCAGTACTCTAGGCACCAAAACCCACTTTCCATGTTGTAAGTTCTTTTACTCAACACCATCCACACTGCACAGCTTCAAAACAGCACTCGAGGCACAAACAATTGTGAACTTAAAACCAGAAGGTAGCCTCAAGGCCACCACTGTCATAGTCAAGCTTTATTTAGAGCTGAACAGATAACATCAAAATATAAACTACAAATTAAACACAAAACTCTTTAAGTAGAAATAAATTATGATGTATTTTGGTCTATTGTGATAAAGTATCAAAGAACCTCTGGTGTTTGGAAGTTGTTAATAACTACTGAGTATACATATATTGATTAATCCTATTATCTCTCCATGTTCCAGTCCCTTCAACCAAAATGATGGGGTCACATTGAGAAGTGTGCAGAAGTGAGCAGTCACTAATTGTGAGCCCACATTAAACCATTAGTTGGTGTGCAACAGCCTGATTTCAGGTTAAGAAATAAAATCTGCTTTTAAATAGAACACTAATTGGAGCACATTTCAGAGTTCAAGAATATATGACCTTCCAACTATTCTGAGGATGCATTTCAGTCATTTAAACCCATAATATACCATTTGTCTTCCTATAACATTTGTTAGGAAAAGAGGTATGAATTGGTCATATGCATTTCATTAGGGAAAAAAAAAAATATTCACAATGTAAAAGCTGAGCTCACCTATGTTTTTATACTTTTTTTTTTGGTAAATTATTTTTTATTCCAGCTTTTACTCTATACCCTGACCCCTTCCTGTAGCTAACTGCAGAATGTGTGTATTTGGGTATAAATAACATCTCTTTAGAGAGTACACACAGTATGTGCTCTACGTACATTAGCTTCGGTCACAGAGAAAACATTTTCAGTTTAACTAAGTCACTCCACTCCTCTGCTGTGAAAGGTCCATCCAAATGGAAAACTGGGATCCAGCTACCTGGCACTCACCTGATGCAACTGCAATGCACAGATGTCTCTAGAATTCAGAGACAGAGGATCCTTACTGTTGAAAGCATCCCTGAGATTCCTCACTCTGGTCACTTGGGAATTGGGGAATTAAAACGAGCAAACAGAAAAAGCAGCAAAATCAAACAAAGAAGCAAAAAATCCCACACAAGCATGGCATACAGAGCTCCCATGCAATCAAAAACTTGACATTTCCTCCATCAATCATCATCACATTTTTCTTAATATTGGACAAGGAAGTATTTTACTGGCAACGGGGAAGAAAAAAAAAAAAGTCTTTTTTCCAAACTTAACACAGCTGAGAGGACATTTAAGCTGTAATTGTTCTTAGATTCAAACAGATTCACATCCTATCCTCAGATGATGTCTTTAGGATCTGAGCACTCATGCGTGTAGGTACGGTTCTTCACTGACAAACAACCTGACTCCTCTACTTGTGCAACCTGCATTACTCATAGGAAATCCTTGGCAGAGGCAGGCCAACATATGTTAATTACAGGGTTGCATTATAATAGGTCTAACATCTTGTTTCCCATCCAGGGTTTTAAAATAAATGGAAACAACAGTCTCTTTGGATACAAAAGTACGTATTTTTGTATCTCAGGCTAAAAATACTCTACGTTAAAAAACACAAATACATCAACTGCCAGAGAATTCATGCCTCTCCAGTGTTTCTTTTGAGGTTTTTATCCTTAATAAATAAGGAAGCCAGGCAATCTTTAACAGAGGTCAGCATACGTGCATTCATCTTTAATTTCCTACAAATTATCCTTAGGTCAGGTGTAACAGCAAAAAGAGGAGCTTGGCTCCACGTTCTTTTGTTTCTTCTTTCAACAGTTGATCAAGTAAAGTTGGCTGCTGGTTTCTACAGCAAAATAAAGCATAAATTCATGAACACTGAGGAGCATGAATAGAGCAAAGATATACTTAAAATTGTATTTTTCACATGACAGGAGACATGCACTATGTTTCTTCATTTTATCATTTAATACACTGGGATATCGCTGGGGTAAGATGCTGGCAACGTTACAAATATTTTTGATTTACATTTCTCTTTATTGAGAAAGAAGCACTGAGGGTCATAGCTGCAATTTCAGACAAAGGACTCCACACTGACATACTGTTTCTTGTTGGGTGACCAAATTTAAAGTTTTAAATCTGAATTTCAAATCATTTGACACCATACAACTGCCAGAAGCATTTGAAGTTTCACTGAAATTTTTCCAAACAGTAATATTGTATAAAATAGGCACTGGTACGAGACTTTCACAACAGGTTTTGCAAAAAGTTCATGCATTGAATAAATAATTTATACATGCATTTAGGATGCAAAACCTTTTAGGATGTGCTGAAAACGCTGTCTCAGAATTTTTGAAGCAATTACACAAATCTAATGATAGAACTATCATGCAACTCTGACCAGAAACCATCCTCTCATCCTTCCCACCCCAAGACTCCCTGCACTGGGTACTGCTGAGCACCAGCCAACAGCAGACAGATGGTGGCCAATAAGGAAACTATCACACTGTCTTAGTCACCATGGCAGAGCCTGGACACCACACAATAGCAGCCTGACTATCATCTACTTTACCCCTCATTTCAGCTCATTAGTAAGTTTACCTGCATATGTCTAATGTTCCCAGCTATAGGGCAAAAACACGAGGGCTGTATTAGCTAGGCATGTCAGTCTGGTGTCACGTGGGGCTTGCAAGGATCCACCACAGCCAAGGGCAGCACCAAAGCCAGGTATCCAAAGGCTACAAACTAGTGCACCAAACCCAGCGTACTAACCACCGCTCAGCGGGAGTTACAATCCAAGTTAGCCGAGAGGAAACACACCAAACTCTTCAAAAGGGATGTTCAACGTAACAATTAGTTAACAAAAGAAACTTCAAGAGGGGAATCCTAAATTTCATGTATATTTTGTATTTTCTGAGAGACAAACTGACCCAGGTATTTTGCTTAAGGCAAGCGCAGTCCAGAATTTAAGGCACCTATTTGCTTCCCCCAGCCACACAATTCAAACCCAGGCTCTGAGCCCTCCAGCAGCCACCTCCTCCACTCCCCCACAGACCCCACACCTTCCAGACACCTGTCAACTGATTACAAAGGAACAACCTGCCACAAATAAAGGTAGAATGAACGTTACAGCAAACACTTTCAGAACACATTTTCCACATAAAAGATCTCAACTGCTAAACACCCACAGCCCTGTCCTTTGCAAAGCCTCTGCAGAAAGAGCCACCACTTTGCCCAAGCCTGTGCAGTGCCAAGCGCCATCTGGTCTGCACCTTGGGGGAGCCTTTCTGCTCTCTGAACCTGCGCTGCTCGAGTCGGTGCCACCGGCAGTGGTACCACCACCTCTGCGCTCCCTGCCGCACAGGCATCGGAGGAGAGGGCAACTTCACGAGAATGCTTTAAAATATTTATCTTGTGTCCTGTTGCTAATTCCTTCTGAAGTATAAACAAGGTCTGAATGGCCTTCCTTTTATTTGCCAGTCATAGCCGAGGATCACTCGGTATGCAAGGTATGGTCTTGAAGGGAAGCATTTATACTGTTCGGAACAGTTTGAGTATGGCACCTTTCATGTGTAACCTATATCTTTGCTAAACACCAGGATTAAGTATTTGTTATTAACAAACATTTCAAAGGCTTCCCTGGATTTATTCTGCACTCTGTCTCTTGCAGGTCACCAACAGCTGCTGTCATAGTTTTGCTTGTCCTTTAGTAAAGAATAACAAGGCCAACTGAAATGCAACTTCTGAGTTACACATAAACAAATGGATGCCTGCTGCAGAGAAGGGACTTGACTTATCTGGGTTTTGAAGCCCCTCTGGATATTCACCTTCCCACACAACTCCTGGCCCCACTGCTATAGGGCCTGCCATGGAGTCCAGAGCAGCTGGGCCACAGACACCACCTCCCCCCACCCCCAGTTTTTCCTTCCAGTCCCACCCCAAAACAGCTGGAGATGGGGGGTGAAAGCCAATGGCAAGCCTTCCCCTCTGAGAGGTGTCTGAAGCAGCATGAATTACTGCAGCAGAAGCAGATTCAGAGCCAGCGTCACAGCCTGAGCAAAGTCAAGAGCAGATGACCAGGAAAGGACACATCTGCACGCTTACACTGTCAAAAAGTTGTGGGGAGAGAACGCGAGCCCAAGTGTTTTAACTCGCAAGGCTGCTTAAACCAAGTCTTAGAAGGCTCTGCTAGTGACCCAAAATAACTTCTCCTTACATAATACTGTTATGATTTTAACGTGTGAGATGTCAGAGCGTTACAGTGCCAAAAGCCACAGCTATGCTTTCAGCTGGAAAGCTAGTAGGCTCCCATGTCTAATGGCATCAAACTCCAGCTGGACTGCAACCCTATACTGTCTAAAACAGTGATGTAAATTTGGGGGAAAAGTCCTGTACATGAGAGGAAGAAAGGAAAAGGCTGAAACAAATTTCTTAAAGAAGGACTGATAGCTGGTTTAAGTCCTGCCAGGTGAGACCTATCAGAGTAGATCTCACAGAAGCATGAAAGAAGGGACTTGTGAACGGCATGAAACTGAACATTAGCTTGCAGGGAAACAGCCTTAGTAATGCAACACATGTTAAGTTCACTTTTTCAGTCATGGAATTGCTGCCTACATTTGCACCTGTGTGCCCACTGCAACTCTGTGTCTTGTTTTTCTGGGAAACAGAGAAGGTACCTATAGCTCAGTGGCAAGGCAGAACTTCATGGTTTTGTAAAGCACCTGAAGTACAGTGAATTTAAAATGTATATAGTCAGGATCCCAAGAGCATGTGCAGGACAACAGTTCACTGGCCTGGAGTCTTTGGGAACAAGCACTCCGGTCTTTAAAAAAAAAAAAAATTGTTTAATCAAATGTGAAGTGCATCAACCTGTGCTAAGTGGAGGAGGGAAGAAAACCTTTCACTGAAAAAACTTGGGGGAAGCACTGTGTTGCTGTAAGGGAGGCCAACATAAGCTGTATACCAGCTGTAAACAAGTCAACTTGTGATCCCACTGCTAGGAAAAGGGTTATAAAAGCTTTAAACAAACACAGAAATTAGAAGGATACCAAGAGATGGGTAGACTGCCTGACAACCGTATGGTTCTTCTTCCCCCCTGCAAACCTGCAGGTTAATAAACCCTTCTCTCTTTCGTACCTAGATAGGTAAACAAACTGCTCTTCCAAGAATTCAATGTCAAAGTCTCTAAAATAGTTTTTAAAAGCTTTTCTCCTGCCTTTTTTT